>APFE031573653.1:18111-75877 GCA_000404065.3 Pinus taeda
AATTGGATTTCTCTCCTACCGCAAGATACAACTACTTGTTTGTTTTACTATCTTGGAGAGTTAATTACTCCCTACTTCAAGATACTAGCCTAAGCTATGTTGGTGTATTAGAGCCCTAGAAACAAAAATTTACTAGATTGATTTTATTTTAAGCGTGATTTTTAGTGGATTTTGATTAAGTCAAGAGGTGATGGAGATGAAACTCGTGGTGTAAAGACTCGACTCAAAATCACTACAAAATGCACTTAAGATGATTAAACAATCTTTTCTCTTCAATGAAGTTCTAGCTAGGAAAGAGTTGGAAAATGCAAATACTTAAAAACACAAATCTTTCTTTAACGATCAAATCAAAAGAAGAGTATTCGTTTCAATGCACTGAAAAACGAGACAACTAATTATTTCCACAGGAATTTCTCTTTTCATTCGAAAACTCAAATGCTACTAAGAACAAACTTTTTTTCAAAAGAGACCTTTCATTTTTTGTTAAAAAAAAACATTTAAAGCTATAACTAAAGCAAATCTTTGAGAAAACTATAAAGCAAACTTAAGATCTACAAACTAAAAAACCCTATTTGAAGTAAAAAGCTTACAAAAAATCTTTTGAGGATGTTTTACTTGGTCACAAGCAAACCAAGGACTAATTTGTTCAGAATCACAAATAAGTCAAGAACAACCAATTTTTTTTTCCTTTTTTAAAAATGAAAATCCAAACTTTCAATCACAAGCTTATAAAAGTTTTGAAAAGAGAAAACTCAAAGCGGATTTCTCAACAAGGGGAGATATAAAAAATGGTCAGACTCTCAAGAAGACTGGTAGACACTAAGGTGATCTGAAGTCCCTACAGCCTCTAAGCTCAGAGCCACTACACAACCAAATAGAAAAACAAACCCAACAAGAAAAACTTCTAGGAATTTCACCTAAAACCCTAATCTAATGAAATTAAACCAAGGAAAGATTTCAACCAGTCACATGCAGGTATGGGCAGAAGATAACCACTAGAAAAACAAAATAAAACTAACAGAAAGAGAAAAAGTCAAAATTTTCAAAAATTTAGCAGGGTACAAAGGAGCAGAGTTCACCCAGGTGCGGATACACTCTGTGCACAAAGTAAAAGTGAGTACAGGTACACACTGTGATACAAGTGCAGACTGCGGACTTCAACCAAAGTAATGAAAAATAAAAAACAAAGCTAAATCCACTAAGTCTACCCAAAGCCACACACAACAAGCCAAAAACAGAAACAAAAAGGCAAGTTTCTCAAGTCAAAGAAAAACAAGGAAAACAATCAAGCCCCCAGCGGAGCCGCCATTTTGTCACGCGGAATGAGTCGATCTTGCGGACAAGACAGACCTTCCTAGAATCTAATGAAGACCTAATGACAAACAAACCAACCAGAAACTATCTTTCTCTAAATGCACTTGATAAATAATGGCAAACAAATGTGTTTAAGGCCTACCTCATGTCCAACGCAAGTTTGGAGATGCCTTCACTCCTTTGATCCAAGTATGTTCCTTTGTCGCAAACCTGCAAGCACAAACAAGGCAAACAATTAAATAGCACCTAAATATCCAATATTATAAAACATATTCAACATGAAAGTCAAGGAGTCCATGAAACAAGTAACATGAGATGCTTGTTGAGAAAAATGAGTTTGATTGTATTAATTCAAAAGAGAATAACCTTACAACCTTCGCCTTGACGTTGTACAAGCTCCTCCCAGGGTCCAACAAGAAGTCTCCTCTACTTTGACAAGCTTCACTCACTCCCTAATGAAGCCAAAAAGGTATGTAATCTCTCCTCTTAAGCTCAAATAGGAGGTCTTGATTTCACTAGAATTTACCCTCAAAAGTTCAGCTTCTAACCTCTCCAGCCACTGATCCAATGCCTCAATTTATAGCGCAATGGAGATCAGTTGCTAGCTCCTCCTTCAAAGGGATAGAGTCCTCCTTCAAAGGGATAGCTCCTCTCAACAAGGGATTAGTTCCTCCTATTATGGGATGCATGAACCACTTGGAGCGAACAATCCACGTAACAAATGATTCTAGAAAACTCTAGAATTAACCCAAGATGAGTTTTTTAAGATAAAGGTTGCGCCTTTTGACTTTTACAGGGGTACGCACCCTCCCCTTTACATACAGAGCGTATAAGTACGCAGATATTCTGAAAAGAAGGTGCGGGCCCGTAGGAAAAAGAGATAGAAAGTGCAGAACCAGAGTTACATTGCTTTTTTAATGTCTTTCTCTCATTTCTCAAGCTCGTTTTGAAGAGCTGAGGTTTAAGACTTGCTTAGGAAGCTGGTATAGGTAATGATAGACTTACACCGACTGCAAATAATCAAGGTGACGACATTTTTGTGTAACAGCCACACTAGCGAGCAGAAGTATCATTCTAAAATAAGAATAAAACCTAATGACCTTCTCGCTAACCTCGCTCAATGCCAGAGTTAGGATTTTATAAGAAATAAAATACATAACAACTCTATTACTAGTCATATTCAGATTTTATTCAGAGTAGAGATCAAGAGATTGAACACCTTCTCAAGATCATGAATTAGTGCAACAACTAATGTAACACCCTCCTCACACACTTACCCAAGTTTATGGTCCACCCAACTCCCCAAGTACAGTTAAGGAAGTGGAATCAACAAAAACAAGACCAAACTGATCTTCCTCATTAGCTACAGGACCCCTAGGGTATAACCGACCACTCCAAGTGCCCAACCCCTGAGTTAACTTGCTTTTTAATTGAACTAACCACCAGTCACACCCATGAAAAGCCCTCCAAATGACTGTAACCCTCCAAGTGCTCCCACAACAAGGCCTCCATGCAACTGTAGTCTTTTTTAGACAGTTCTATGCTAGTGAACCCCAAATCTGAGTGACTTTTTCAGGGCTAGGATTCAGGCCTCTGCCCAGAACTTGATGAAATTATCAAAATCGATAAATAACAACAAAACAAAGATTCTAATGCAAAAACTTGAACAAGGAACTAACCTGACTCACCCTAACCATGACAGGCATTTCATCTAACATAAGCATGTAATGTACAAGTCATAAAATCACATGATATGAACATAGAGACCTCATACTTATATAAGAATCATCAAGAAGGTATGATGCCCTCTCATATTAGTTGCATTATCATCTATTAATTCATTCATTAATTAACATTTCATCTACTAACCAAAACATGATGAGATTCATAACTTAATATTGTTATTAAACCATACTCGTAACCGACATATAACTAGATAAATAACAATAATAGAGCATCCATCATGGCCACATAATGAAAAGAACATTTACACATGGAACATAAGAAAGAAAACTCTTACTAACATATGCAAATCCAATCAAGTCATGGACTTCCATGTACCACCCCACCATAGATTAGGCTGAGCCAAATCTCTCTTTCATCCAATCTCCCCCATGCCATATTCCAAGCATGAATGTGGGATATCATGGAATAACCAATCAAAACCAAACTAGGGCTTCTAGAGGCTAAACCACATCAACCCTCAAAGAGTGATTCCACCTCACGGTTGGACATCACTAACCATCACGATATAAATATCTAACCAAGTTGTGCAAGGCTCTATAGCGTTTGTTCCAACCTGGCCTCTAGGACTAGTAACACAACCCACAACTATTGTCGGGCTCCAAAGCATTTGTCCAACCAAGGCTTCTAGGTCTAGTAACTCTACCCACTAAGTGATCCAGAGATTTTTTCTAACAAAGGCCTCCAGGACTAGTAACTCAAGCCACCAAGGGATCTAGAGAGTTTGTTCAACCAATGCTTCCAGGACAGGTAACTCAACCCAAGTCGTTACAAGGCTTCTAGAGTGTTTGTCCAACCAAAGCTCCAATAACTAATAACTCAACCCGCATACATAAGGAACATGAGCACCAACTAGAAAACAAAGATAAAACCCACAACACCATGGCTATCCAGGAAATGGAAAGGCTAGGCAAAACCATTTTCAATCTAGGCAATCCTCGATGACAATGACATATCATAACCAGGAAACTACACTCATGGGCTATGCATGCCAAAAATAGCAAGGAAATTATACATGAAAAATTTTACCTACAAGAAAATTACTCATTGTAGTTGTTGATCCCGTTTCCCTCTTGCATTTCGCTGCTCTTCCTTTTCCTTCTTACTCCAAATCCAAGGTATGCCACAATCCTCCAAGAGTGCTCCAAGAAATATCTAAGTGTCCAAGAGTATGAGAGAGAGAGAGAATAGAATAAGAGTTCCAAATACTGCACTGACAAAAAGCTGTGAACTAGTCCTCATAATCCTTTTTATTATCAAGGCTTTAATTTCCCTCATTTCCCAATATTTTCATAAATAAAATTGCAATTAATGCCTCATGCCAATTAATGGGAACGATCGAGAGTTGTATTCTAAGAAAAGCTTCAATTGTGTTACATTGAATATGGTTATGTATTTTTTGAAGGTAACAGTTAATCTCTTGGCACACTTAGTTAACTGCACTCATATATTTAGAAGGGAATTTGTTGGTGCAGACTGTTGTATTTTTAAGATACCGATTGGTATAATGACTAGTCATCCTATTTTCAACTACATCCCTCCAACTAATAGGATGCATAAAATTTTGATTTTGAGTTGGAAAAGCTCGAGGCTCAAAAATAATTGCATAAATAGATGGAACTTCTGACAAGAACCTGTCAACTTTGACGATTTTGGAATTTGATAGAACATATAGTTTTCCAGGGCATTGATGATTTGAATCCAACTAATATCCACCACAGTAATGCATGTATATTTCATTAAAAAAAAATAGCACAAAAAATGTAATGTTTAGCTATTTTTAATCACAAAGAAATGGAGAAGGTTATTTTTAGCTACAATATCCTTCCAAGTAACGTCCCATTTTATAAAATGATATCTAGCATAGTCGGGCCTCTCAGCACATTGGAATTTTGAAGAGATACCCAACTTCTGAGCTCGTTCGACTAACCAACCTCTGATCTTGTTCAAACATTCGATCCCCAACCTCTAGTGATACATGAGAAACCCTTATATTACATATGTTATTGTATATATATTCAAAAGATAAAAAAACCCAAAAAAATGCCAACCATTTAATTTATATGGTTGCTCTAGTTACCCCAATAAACATGTTTATTTTGGAATAGGGCTTATAGTGTTTTAATTTAATTATCAATAATATTCTAGAATGTTCTTTATAGTATTCACATATCAAAGATTGACATTTATCTCAAAAGTAGTTACCTCATTTTTCTCTTTTAATTAATATGAGTATGAGTTATGGCTTTTTAGGGATGTGATATTAGTAAGTCATGGCATTTTCTCATGGTATTGTAACAAAGTCTATTTAAAAGTTTAAAAATCTCCATAATAAATTCAAATGAATATCCATGGTTAAGAATGTTATTATTTGAACTAATATATATTAATTATTTTTATAATATATTATATAATAATAATTTTAAGATAACTTTCTAATTTAATTGATTTTTAGAATAATTTTTAATTTTAGCAATGTGAGATGTATGATAAGGTATGTCTTTTGATGTCTATCTACATCTACCAACCATTTAATTTATATGGTTTTGCTAATAGTAATATAATCTAAGTTCCTTATAACATGACTATATTTAAATAGTATATATTTTACTTATTGCACCGAGTGCTTTCCAACCCAGTATAGGAAAGATGTTGTAATGTGATGTCCTATCATATTTAATATTTTGACTTGGTCAAATTACCTAAAAATAAAATTAGTAATTAAAATAAAATTATTTAAATTTTATCAATAGAAAATTGTGTCTAAAATGTTCAACGAACCCTAATCAATATCATATGCTTTCCTTATATATATGCTTGGCATAGTGGAGAAGATGCCTTAAGCGCAAATGTGTATCAAAACTGGGAAGGAAAATGCAATTTGGATAATGCTATTAAATTCTTTAAGCAAATATTTTCAAAAAAAATATGTATAAGGGTTATGTTTATGTTTTTAACCTAATTTTTCCTTAAGGTTTTCTTGTTAGGATTTTAACATGTAGGGCTTTGGTTTCTCATGTTCAAGGAGAGACTGAAGGACAATTTTCTAGAGTCAATTGATCATGGTTTATATTTTTTTCCCTAATTTCATACCTTCATACTTTCTCATTTTCATTTATATTTGTTACTTGATTGTGGTGTGGTTGAAGATGACAAAATAACCAAATGTTGATTGGTATATCATAATTGTCTAGCATAATCACCACTGAAGCTTTCTATGTCCAACTATGGAAGTTGCGCATTTGGAACCTGAATTTTTTAGTTTGTTAGTGTCTCCCTTATTGTAATGACCTTGAATTTGCATGGTGGTGAATCAACAAATGGACCAAATTTGTGGGAGAGACATAGAAATATATGCATCATCATTTTCACCAAATACTTTCTTATGATTCTTTGCACTCAGGAAGGTAACATTTTATTCATTTTATTCTTCAGCAGACAATGGTCATGAGCTCTTGTGTTACAGTATATATTTGTTATCAAATTGTTATGGATTGGTAACATCTTAAGAAGAAAGGTAACCTTTTATGCATTTGATTCTTTAGTAGACAATGATCGTGAGCTATTATGTTACATTATATATTTGTTATCGGATTGTTATGGTATGGTAAAGTCTTTAGACAATTGAGTTGAATCAAATTTTATTTTTAACTGTAAGCTATGATCTTCTTTAAAAATTTCCCATACGTTCTCACAATTTTTTTAATATATAATTATATTATTTTAATTTTATTATAAAAAGAAATGGATTCTATTTTTAAATCATTGTTTCACCTTGGCTTATCTCTGAAATGCACAAATGGCATTTTAAAGTGTATGTCATGTTCTCATATCAAATATTTTAGAACTTTCATTGTTGATATTTTATATTTGACAAAGTAACTTAGTTTTATATCAATAAAAAAATGAGGTGACACATATTCTTTATTGGTAGGGTCATCGTCATTGGTTTGATGGGTCAAATTTATATGTATTTTTTATGCACATGAGAAAATAATGGAAAATTTTAATATTATATTTTATATTTATGGTGAAGAAATAATGAAAAAAAAAAAAATTACTATTGGATTGTTGGCATTGTAGAATCGTTGGTGGCATTCATGTCAATTGGGCTAGAATTAATATCAACTAGGTTATGATGGAAGATGAATAATGTTTGTGGCATTGATGTGGTGAGTTTCTAGTTTAGTTGGAGTTGGAGCCTTGGCTAGAGACAAAAGGGAAGTTATAGCTTTAAAGGAATTTTTACCTTAGGAGATTAGTTCGTATGCTCCTAGAAAAGGCATAGTTGGATAGTTCTTGGAAAGAGATTTCCAACGCTATGTTGAAGTTTGAATTTGGTCCTCAGGAGTGAAAGATATAACTAGTCAAAATTAGCAAGCCAAAAGTCAAATTTGGTGACTTGGCCACAGGCCCTACAACATTGTCAGCAACTACGGTGGCACAAAGATGGACCAATCTTAACCTCATAAGAGATAGCATATGTGTCAACCAGGGAAACATCACCCAAGCAAATTGATCTCAGTGGTATCCAAAGGAGGCGCAAGCATTTTGTTTTAGGAACAAGACCGTTGGGACAATGTTGCACATGGGCCATGGTGCACTATAGTTAGCACGAAGGTTAATGGTAAAACTTGGCCCCCTGCAAGTCCACTGGGGACACATCACCTCAGTGAATTGGCCCCGGTGGTTTTCAATGGAGCCTAGGTTTTTATTTTGAGGACACGTTTAATGGGGTGATGTGCAATGCAAATGATAGCATGGACCTTTTGTACTATTCAACAACCGCCATTTTAATATATTATAAATATAATATGAAAATTATTATATTAAAATAGGGACCCTTAATTTTAGAAAAGGATTTGATTTTATTTCTTTACAAAACCTAAAAAATAAGAAAAAAATAGAAAATCAACATAAAAACTGTTAAATCATATAACCAAAGTTTAATACTTAGGTTTTTTATTTAAAACCCAAGTATTAAACCTTGATTATCAAAAAATAAAGTTTTAAATAGCCCCCAAGACCAAAATTATACTTAGGCTTTAAAAACTTTAAGTATTAAACAAATACGGGTCATTTAATTAAATCAAAATGATTCGGAGTTTTCAAATTCCTGAACGTTAAACAAATTATAAGTCCACCATACCTCGCATTGCACATCGACATAATAAAAAGTTCCAAAGGCAAAGACTTCCCCACTAACAACGATATGTGATAAAGCCTAGAGCCAACGGGATTATAGATGCCAATCCATAAAATCTCGCATCCGCAGGCTGCCGCAAAAAATCCAAAGGCCAAGCACTCTTCCCTTTCCCGATTGCGATATGCGATATAGTCGAACCCATTGGGATTATACATTGCAATTCATAAATCCCCCCACGTCTATGATTATCACAAAAGTTTTAAAGGCTTAAGTCCTACCTTCTGCCTATTCTGATTGTGGTAAAACCAGACCCGGACGGGTTATTAACTGCATTTCTAAAGGATCCCATGTCCATCGCAATTGCATAATCTGATAACATATAAGTCCATGCCCCATTACCTTTGCTGATTTTCTATTGCGATTAGAATTTCAAATTTGACGTGCAATTAGGCCGGACCTGACAAGAAAATCAACTGTGATTCATAAAAATATTTCTTCTGTGGCTATCGCAATTCTATTAGCCATGCCGCCTATTCCAAAGACTCCTACCAAATGTGATTGCGATATGTGATAAGACTATTGGCATTATGATTCATGTATTGTACTTGATGGCAACCCACTTGTGGCAGAATAACTCACTTATATATGGTAACTAGAGGAATCTACGTAACTAGATGAATCTATTGGAGAGATATCAGATGTGATAGAATGCATGGAAGTTGTGTTTAACAATGTAAACTTTAAACGGGAACTAACACTATTACCCATTTTGTAGAGATAGCAAAAAAGTGACCCAATTTTGAAAAGGGGTGATGCAAAACACACATGTTTTTTTTAGAGCATAGTTTTTGACATTATAAATTTTTTTATGTACATTTTGTTTTAGAATGGTAGTGAATTTGATGTTGATTTTAAAAAGTGGTAATTCTACACCAGACCCTTTTTTAAAAGACTTTTTTTTTACTTTTAATTTTCTAATGTATGAAATGTAAATAATTATTTTGTAAATTTAATAATTTTTGAAGTGGTCTTCTTCTTCATTTTTTCTTTTTCTTTTTTTCTTTTTTTTTTGTAGTGAGGTTTTTATTGTTTTGCATATTTAAAGAAAAAGGTCGATATTTTGAATTTTTGATATTCTACATATTTATACATCGTTAATTAATTTTTCAATCCACATGAAATAATTGTCTCTAAAAACAATATTGTTTAACAATTGACATAAAAATAACCATTTTTAACATAAATATAACTAAAAAACTACACTTTGATAATTTTTTGCTAGAAATGACATGTCAAAAACACAATTTTTATAGGAAATTTTTAACTAAAAATGGTTAAATAATAGTTTTTTTTATGAATTTCATGTCAAAAATAATAATAATCACTTTTTTTTCAAACAATAATGATTAACTTAAAATTAATGCGAAAATTACATAATACAAATATTGAACGCATAACAACCTTAATTGAGCGTATATTCTTCCCATAAAATGTCAAAGTCAAAACATTACAAGTATAACTAATTAATAATTACAAAAAATGAGCTTGATTTCCAAGCATATCTTAAATTTAATCAACAATGTCACGTAATCCAAACTCTTCGTCCTCTAGAGTTTCGTCATTGTCTTCTTCCACAATATTTTCTGGTTCATTTTGCTCATTTTCCTCTTCTAATGGATCTTTGATGTCTGCGAATCTCCCAATGTATGTCTTTCCAATCATTCCATGTAATGGTGGTTGGGGTTCCTTTGCCTTTTTTGCCACACGTGATTCACTAAAGTCCCCTTCTTCAACCCAATTTCTTGCATTGCATCTGGAACAAATTTAAGAGCATTAATTCTTTCCTTAATGAAATTGCACTGTATTGGATCTTTTTCAATTGCAATGCAATTTCTTCCTTTTGAAGGCAACATGCCAGTGTTGTAACTAATTATCAAACACAAAAGAAATAATGAAGTAAATTAGTACAATGACATATTAATTAATAAATAACATATTGAAATTCAATTCTATATAATAAAACTTACCTGAGCCAGAAAATAAATCCAGAACCCAATCTCCTTCATTTGAACATATGTCTATAAGATAGTTAATCAATAACTGTGGTTTTTGATAAATGTTAACTATCTATCATTTTGCTTCTTTGTCTTCATATGTTAGTTTTCTCACAACAGCATCATAAGTCAGTATTTTACTATGACTCTTTCCATCTACCCGATTAAAAATCATAGGCATATAGTTATCATCTTTTGCCCAACTATCAATATGGATGAACTCACAATAATTTATAAATAGTTGATCTTAACGGTTAATAAGATTTGACTTTTGCCTGTAACATGAAATAGTAAAAGTTCAATTAACTTTTACATAAATGAATTTTTCAACATTAATCAAATATACATTTTAAACTTCTTACCATGTAAGCTGCATCCTTGAATTTGGTTTCCCCTTGAAGCTTGACAATAACATTGTCAATTGTGCATCTGAATGAAATGTCACAAATCTCCATAATGGTGATGACGTAACTGCTAGAAATCCCACAACCACTTTACTAAGATCTTGATAAGTATAAGGGTCACTATTATAGTCAATGTTTGGAATATTGAAACCATGGGGAATATCTGCAATAACTAGGGCATAAGCCCTTTTAGGTATGAGTTTAGCAATGTCTTCACAATCGCCTTGTATTACTTGATATTGAATAGTGTCTAGCCCATTCCAAATGAAATGAGTAAGAGTTGGATCAAGTTCAACATTATTAATACGTTGCTTCTTCAGTGTTTCAATCTTTATTTTTTCAATAAAGGTTCTGAAACTATCTGGTGCTCCATTGTCATCCTTCTTCATCTTTTATAAAATAAACAAATATATGTGTAAGTTATAAATTAAAAATAGTACATATATGAATAAAAATGAATGTATAAATCAACATACCTTTTTAAATGCAAGATAAAAAACTTTTAATGTTGATGTAGAACTTGAATCTGGATAGTTGCGTACAACATCATCCCAACTATCTTCATTCAACAGTTTAACCATTTGTTCTTGAATTTTCATGTAAACTTTGTGATTGCATAGATAAAGTAAAAAAAGTTAATATAATGATATGTATAACAAATACCACCAAGAACAATATGTTATATTTAAAAGAAAATTATAATCTAGAAATAAATAAAAATAATTCAACAAACTTACTTTTGAAATTCCTCAAACATTTCCTCCAATAATAATTCCCCTAACCTCAACTTGTCCTGACGATGAACCACACTAGTTGGTTCGAAAAACGTCGACAAAGGTCTTTTTCATGTGATTTACGCCGAAGCTCTTCTTATAAATATGACAGATCACAAAAGCCTCAATTCTGCAATAATATTACTTTGACAATTTTTTCATCCTTCACTCCTTGCAATGCTCTCCAAGGTTTGATAGTCATATCTTCTGAAAGCTGCTTCATTTTAGGACCTGATTTACTGTTGCTACATATCAATGGCTTAGATTTTTTGATCTTCTAGTTTTTCATGCCAATGTTTTCCCACATGTTAAAAATCTCATTAATCAACTCCCATATCTCTCCAGTTCTAAATGCCAACTAGAAAATGTTATCAACACCTCTGAATAAATCACTAAATTTGTCACCTTTGCTACCTTTTGAATTGATTTTCTCTTCAATTGGATAGCCTATTTCCATACAACATTCCTTTTGGAAATCTACAGTAACATTTATCCTATCCCCACCACATTTTTCTTCAAATCCACTATGAATAAATCTAACCCTTTGGATGAAAGTCATAGACATCCTATATTCATATTTGAATTATGATCCCATGCCACTAACTTTGCTTTCTGTATCTGATAAAACAACATAAATGATACATTTCATTGTTTCAAAACGTGGGTTATTGGGATATTCCTCCATCAATTGTCTTTGAGCTTCTACAAAATGGTTCCCCCCAAGCACATAATAATTGTATTCAAAACATTTTGATTTATCAAATGCTTCTTTGTTGAGAACTTGAAGGGGATCAACAAGAAGCACATAAATAACCACATGAGCATATGGATTGTACCTCATCAATGTCTTCAAGTTGTGAACTTGCAGATGATGTGGCTTTCTGATTTGATATTGACATTGTCCTTCACTTTCCTTATAGATTTGTCTGACATTAAGCTAAAATGTACGATCACCCTCAATTAAGTTTCTCTTTGTCAAATTATGTCGAATGACATTTTGTTTTGTTTTGATAATGCCATCCTCTAAATCAGCTCTTGGTGTAAAGATTTCTCTGCTTTCTTTTGAAGTTTCACTAGGTTCTTGACTGTTGGTAATGACTACTTCAAAATATTCAACTTTACTTTTCTTCTTCATAACATTCTCATCATTATTTGTAACAGATTTATTCTTGGGCATTGTTACTTTTGGTCTTTTACGACTCTTCTCAGTTCCAATGTCATATTCAGTAACAACAACATATTCTTCACTGTCAGTTTCAACTTCATCGCCTTCAAAAGTAACTTGTTTACCCTTGCTAGATTTATCCACTAGAGGCCTTTTTTCTGATCCCTTGGATGTAGTTTTGTAGCATCATCAATTACTACATTTTGCTTGTTTGCCATATCTTCTTCTGATACTAAGTAGAAACTACTGACAACTTTCATAATATCATGTTCTATGAAATGAATGCCTCCCGACCTAATTGAACATTTCAACAAAATTCTGCCAAAAAAAATATCATATGTCAATAAAAACAAAGTTAAAAAAATATAGTGAAACAGTTACAAAAACGCAAAACACAAATATAAATAACAATACTTATGATATTTTGTTTCATCTCATTTACGATTTGTTTACACAACTTCGTAGATACCTCTCTCGTGTCATACAATAAATATGATAACTGGTATTTAATCCTTTCATGTGACTTGGGTAGTTTTGTAAGTATGTAAACAACTTCATTGTCCAGTACCGAACACATGTCTATGATTCTTCCCATCACGTCATAAATTCCATTATCATTCAGTATATCAATATATAGATATATATTCACATTTTGGCTTTCTCTTTCTTTCACATACCAGATTCTTGATGGAAGTTTCACTTCTTTTGATTTCTTCCAGTATGAAATCATCTTCTTATCATTTGAGTCACTTGAAAGATTTGTAGCCATCAGCTCAGGTGGAGTTCGTTCACCAATGTTTTTTGAAGATCCACCTTTACGATTCTTTGGTCCAGAAAGATTCACAGAAATCTTCTTTGATGCCATTTTCCTAAAAAAACACATAAATCAGTAAATGACGAAAACATATTAACTTAAATTAACAATGAAAACGATAAATAATAATTAATTTTATAAATCATAAAAATTTCAAAAATAAAAATAATTAAAAAATACATCGCCCTACCATCACACCTTGAAAATCGGCCGGCCAACTGAGCCAGTTGTTGGGTCCAACCCCCTAGCCCACTATAGTGGCCCAACCACTACCCTCTGCCCAACCCCTCTCGTGCCACCCCAGCGGCGCGCCACCCCGGCGGCTCGCCTACTCGCAGGGTGGCAGGGTGACTGTTGTGTCGCCCCTGCTTGGGTGGCGCGGGGGAGGTTGTGGCAACCCCGCCCCCCCCCCCCCCCCCCCAATGCCACCCCGGTGGCACCTTGCGGGCAAGCGAGCCAACCATACTCATCGCCTCTAACCTATAGGCCCGTTTTGGCCGTTGTGAGCATTACCAGCCTGTTTAGTTGTCGTGAGCTTTAACTAGGCCCATCATGCTCACAGCAGACATAGTGGGCAAAATTTGGCCCGCAAAAAGGTTTAATTTAAAAAAAAAAAAAAAAAAAAAAAAAAAAAAAAAAAAAAAAAAAAAAAAAATCTATCCCCAATAGTATTTATTTATTTCTTTTTAAAGCAACTCATCTTTTATCATCATTCATAAGTCCTGATGATGGATCCCATTTGGGATTTGAAACGTTGGCATAAAAATGTTCATACTGTGGATTCTCCGGTAACTGATTCAAAAAAAATCCACTTCATTAAACTTATTTAATATTAAAATTTGCAACGAAAAAAATTAACTAACCTTTCAATTGCGAGAATTCTCTGTTGAATATTTTGTTAATAGCAATGTAGCTGCTCCACAAATTCGCTCCAAGTATTTCAACGAATCTCAAAAATCATGGAGAATGTATTCCAAATAGACAGACAATGCATATTCCAGATAATTTTTCAAGACGAGAAATCCACAACTTATACAAAGAATATGTAGAAGGTGCTGAGGGACATGGCTAGTTTATTACATATCAATATTTTGTGAAGGTATGGAATAAATAATTCAACAATTTCCGTATTCCTAAGAAAACAAGGATGGGGATTTGCAGTACATGTGCTTCTCTTAAATAAAAAAGGGACAAATGTGAAGGGTCAGAAAGAGGTAAACATTCATAACTTTAGCTTTTAAAATTGTAAGTCATCAACTATGAAAACATATTTCTTAATGGCTTTCTTTTATGTTGTGTAAATTCAATTGTCAAAGAACTTCAGGAGCATCGTGAACAACAAACAAGTGAAAGGAAAAATTTGTACAAGCATCAAAAGAAGTGTTATGATAATACAAATAAATATTTGGGTTTGATAATTGATGGTATGGACTAGAAGAAAACACTTTTACCACATTTTGTTTGCACACCCAAAAATTTACAGGAGGAAAATTTTATTCAATATCACTTAGTCAGTGGTATGGTCTTCAATGGGAAAATGTTGCCAAGGGTGTACTTCAGAGATCCAAATATTCATAATGATGCAAATCTGACCATAACCATAATCCATGAGGTGCTTTCTCATTGGTCTGGTAATCTTCCTGAAGTTTTGTATCTACAATTGGACAACACTTGCCATGAAAACAAAAATCAGGTTGTTTATGGATATCTAAACATGCTTGTTGAATTGAGAATTTTTCAAAAGGTAAAGGTTGGTTTCCTTCTTGCTGGGCACACCCATGACCATATTGATAAGATGTTTAGTCGTTTTTCAGTCACATTGAGGAGGAAGGAAGTTGGGAGCTTGCCATAATTAATTGAATGTATTAAGAAATCATACATGTCAAAGCCTACTTTTGATTTGTTGGAAGAAGCTGTTGACATGTGAAGGTTTATTCTGGGATCACGTGGTTAGGGGAAATGCATTGAATGAATTAATGACATTAGCTTCCAACATCAATTTCATATCAAAAAAATTGATGGGAAAACACTAATATGGGGTAAGAAGTGTTCAACTACTGCAAAATGGGCACCATCATCAGGTTTGGAATTTTTGAAGTTCATTCCAGATCATCCAATATTTGCATCAAAAATAGTGTTATTACAATCAGTTGGTGAAGTTCATAATGCACGCAGATAGAATAGAGATACAAATTAATCTGATTGCCTAGAAGAAATTAAAAAATGTATTAGATATACATATGAGTACTTTGACATTGCTAATTTAGTTTGGTGGGAGTCATTTTTCAATAATCAAAGTGATATCCTTTCAACAACAACAAATGAAGATATACCTTTGAAAAATCCATTTATTTGGCCACAAAATGTGTCGAATGAACATGAGAAAATAAACATTGTTGAACAACAACAATCTCAAGGTATTATTAATTCTTCATAGGCAGAGGAAAGAAAGATGTATATTGGTTCCAGAATATCTCGTGCACAACATGAAGCCATGGAAGACCTTTATAGGGGTTCATTACAGGATATTAAGGAGGGTTGCATGATCGCAGTGCTAGCAAATGGAGATCCCAATGGCTATCCATTTTGGGTTGCTAAAGTTATAAAGGTCTTTACAGAAAATGAGGATGTTACATATGTTGAAGTTCATTGGTATGCCACAAATACACACCCATTCAATGGTATGTATAAGCCAAAGATGGTAGTTAACAAAAAAAATGGCGGAAAGAGAAAAAGAAAGGGTACAAATATAAATCACCGCCACACAGACATATTAAAATTGGAGGATATTGACATACTTGTTTATGAATTCAATTTAACAAAGAGAAGAAATCTTCACTTCAAGACGATAGAGATTCTAAAAAGGTTGTTACCATAAGGAATAGTGTTGAGATGGGAGTCTGCTAAAACCAGTTGTAGATCTAGAAGAATTTTGAAACCTGAAATGGTGGGCATGCATGTGGACTCAAATGGGGCACTAGTTGATGAAAACAAATAATATGGAACATCTTTGTCAGCATCCAGTCACTCATCTGAAGATGTGAATTCTGATGGTGTACAAGAAAATATGAGTGATTTTGAATAATTGTTTAAGATAGCTTATATAACTGATGTTTGCATCGTATCTTGAAATAAAAATTTTTATTTTCATATGGTGTTAAATGAGAAGTTATGAGTCATTTTTATGTTGTTAGATTATATGTCTTAATTATGATAATTCTTATTTTTTATAATATCTACAATGCAACATTAAATTAGAGATATAATGTATGTTTCATTCAATATACAAATAATGACATTTGAATTCATTTAGTCATGTAATTTGTTCATAATGTCATGGTTTTTTAATTTTATGGTTGAAAAAATTCCAATTTCTTTTGTATCTAGCATGTTATGGTTGAAAACATGTCGAAATTATAATTATGAAAGAAAAATTTTATTCTACCAAAAACATTAGTGTGTTTTTTTCCTCATAAACAACTTTTTTTGGCACATAAAAACTCAGTTTTACTAGCATTTTTTTAAAAATGTTGAAAATTGACCCTAAAAAAAGTCATCGTTCCGGTATCATCACTTTTTCGTTTTCAAGGTGTTTTTTGCATGAAAATTTCATTTTCACTACCATTTTTAAAACATGTCCAAAATTGACCCTAAAAAAAAACCATCGTTCCAATATACACACTTTTCATTTTTAGCATTGTTTTTTATGTTTTTTCGGGGTTTTTTGGCCAGAGTTTCAGTTTTGAGTTTATAGTTCCCATTTCAAAGTTTAAATTGTTGTTTATAGATGTGACAAAATGCAGGGCAGTTCAAAGGAATCATATTCAGAGGGGAAAAAGTAATGGTACAAAAGAATAAGATGAAGGAAGAAAGGACAACAGATCAGAATCAAGAAATTGAAGAAAGAGAGTGGATTAAGAAGTATATGTTGGTTCACCTTGTCCAACTAGTGTATACATGTGGGCTCATGGAACATAAGAAACGTATACATATGCATGCACTTTCGCAAAAGGAAAAGGGCGTATGGGATGGAAAATCAAGGTTTTGGTCTGAGGTATTGGTTCGAGGCTTTTGGTCCGAGGTTTTGGTCCGAGGTATTGATCTGAGGTTTTTGGTCTGAGGTTTTGGTCCGAGGTATTGGTCCGAGGTTTTTGGTTCGAGGTTTTGGTCTAGGGTTTTTGTTTGATGTACTAGTCTAAGGTTTTTGGTCTGAGGTATTGATCCAAGGTTTTGGTCCGAGGTATTGACAAAGGATCTAAGTATATAAGGAGGAGAAGAACAAAGGGCTAAGAGTAAAAGTAATGAACATCTTTTGAAGTGTTAGATCAAAATAAAATATGCATGTTATGGGTTTCTAATGCTTTGCTTGATCTAGACTAAGTATGAACCTGAGTTTTTGATGATGGATCAAGATCATAATGACTTATCATTATGTGATCTGATAATCGATAGGCTAGATCTGATTGCTAGCACACATTTTATCCTTTATATGTGATGATATGGGTATGTTTGAAGTCGGGAATTACAGCAAAGTTATAAGTAAGTATTTGCAGATCTATATGCTGGTTCACTTTGTTGAAGGTGTGTATACACGTTGGTTCGTCTCTTCCAAGTAGCATATGCAAAAGAAAAGATTGATGTTCAAGGATGACTAATCTATTAGATAAATGATGTTGTTTTACTACTGTTTATTAATGATGTCTTCTTAGACCTGAAAGTAGAACTGAATATATAAGGAAATTGAGTCTGATTGATTGATTGATTAAGAAAGAAGGGTGATCCTTGTTGCTATCTATTTAGAACTCTGTAATATGACATTAGATCTTCAGAATGTCACTAATTGGTACAGTTTGTGGTTCATAGGTTTTATGATTCAGTGTCTTTAGAGGTATACGCAGGTTGGGCTAAAGGAATTAGAGTATACACGTAGGTTGTCTTCATTGAAGGAGCGTATACATTCTGACACATGATTTGTGAGGTTACAATTGGTTCTACTTGTTGATGCAGTGTTCTCGGTTTAGATTTGTGTATTGGTTACAGTGATCTGTATGTTCCAGTTGATTGGTTGAAATTGATTAAGTTTTGAATGAATGGTTGATTCAGATGTGTCAGAGGTTCAGTGATTGTTTGATTCAGTATGTCAGAGGTGTCAGTGATTGATTGATTCAGTTATGGTTGATTCAGAGATTGATGTTTGGGTTTCATTTATATCAGAGATTGATGATTGGGTTTTAGTGATCGGTTGATGTAGATGTATTTGATGGTTGTATTGCAATGGTGATTTATTTTGAGCTTCATTGTTACTGATGGGTCTAGTATGAAAATTTGATGAAACGAGGCCTTCATTTGTATTTTTGTGTACCAGGAGCATCTAGTCTGAGAATTAATGAAACGTGATCCCTGGAGGAAGAGAGAAGTTCGTAGCCTTCTATAGCCAGTGCCTACGTACTAGTAAACACATTGGCTAGTGCAAGAGCTAGGGGATTGTAGCTCCCTTCCAGTAGAAGCTAGAAAATGGGAGAAGGTTGTAGCCTTCTGTAGGTGGGTGTCTTCATACTGGTATGAGTCTGCACCAGTACAATATTGTAAACAAATTATTCTTTATATTAAAAGAATACAGAGACAACAAAAATAGTTGGTTTTTCTCCCACATTGGGTTTCCACCTTAAATCTTGGTGTTCATGTGTGTTCCTTATGTGTGATGGTTTATTATGTTATTACTGCACATGGTTACAATTTTGTTTAATAAAGTATTGATGCATTGATTAAAGATCAACATATGATGAATTAACTTAATCATAAGTTCACTGGATATATGTTGGTTGCCTTAAGAACAATTGTGTGCACATGCGAGTTCCCTTCACTGAAGTAGTGTATATAAATTTGATTATGGAAGCGAAAAAAGTTATTTTTTTGTAAATATTGATTTACCCCCCCAATATTATTTCCAACAATTGGTATTAGAGCAGGTGCTTTGGCAGAAGCTTGATCACTTGAAAGACATCCGTAGTAACAATGGGAAAGAAGCAAAAGAAGAAAGCACCTCAAAAGAAGAAGACATCTCAAAGGAACTGTGACAGTGGGAGAGACGATTGGCCATTATGTGGAAGCAATTCTTTAGATTCATAATCACCTTAGAATGAATATGAACAAGCAAAATAATTATTAGGTACGAATTTGTTGTCTTTTGGTGATACATTTCTCTATTCATTTGAAGATAATGAATATGACAGCGAAACAACTGAATTTTCTCTTATGGGTGAAAGAGAAAGAAATCAAATAGAGGTGGAATTTAAAAAGATCATAGACACAGTTAGAGATCAAAAGGATATAATTGATAAACGGGAATGTGCTTACAAAGAAGAAGTTACCAAGTTAAAAGCTCAGTTGGAGGAAGGAAACAAAGTAAGGAAGTAGTACAAGGGAAAGGAAGATCAATGTCAAAGGCTATAGGATGAAGTAACATTATTGAGAAATGAAGTAAATGAAAAGGATACAACAATCAAGAAGCTTATAGAAAGATCTAGTTACTATAAAAGTCTTGAAGCTGAGATAGTCTCTCTAAAAGAAGATCTTGAAAATCCAAGTAAGTAGAATGAAGAACTACCTCAAGAAGATGAAGAACAAGAAAATGAGATTCTCAAATTAAAACAACAAGTGGAAGAAGGAAGAAAAGCTGAAGAAATCATAGAGAAGTAGTATCTTGAAAAGGAAGAGCAATATCAAATAGAGGTAAATATCCTAAAAGGTAAATTAGAAGAAAAGGATAAACTCTTATGATTTCAAGATAGTACTAAGATTCTGGATGATATTATTAGTAGTCAAAGGTCTCCTACCATCAAATATGGTCTTGGTTTTCATGAAACTATTAAAGGTGAATATAGCTCACAAACTGAAGCAAGGAACTCTAGTGCAAAATATGAAATGCTCAACAAGGAGATAAGAGGTCAACCCCATCAACAACCAAGGAAAGAAAGTCTTAAAAGAAAATCATTTACTCCTAACCATGGAAGTGCTACTCGATTCTTTCCTCTAATGAATAATGTTGAACGTTTTGTATGTCATAATTTTGGACGTGTTGCAAAGATGTAGAAGTGGAATGGTTCAAGCTAATAACCATCACACAGAAAGATCATCAGCTTCCAGGTACTTTAAGGGATATTGTTTTTCTTGCAATATGTTTGGTCGCAAAGCCATTAACTGCTATAGAGGGAATATGAAACATATATGTTATTCTTGTAACAAGTTTGGGAATATAGCGAAAGAATGCAGCAGAAAATTTCAGCCAACATTCCAAAAGGAACAAAAATCATCACACTCCAAGGTAAGGAAGAAGAAGGAAGTACAGCCAAAAATATGTGGCATAGCTCAGTATACAAACAAAAGAGACTCGAGAGGAACTGAAAGTATGAAATTTCAGTGTTCTAATTATCATATGAAGATATCTTGAAGACAAGTTGTGTATATACGCGAGTTCGAAGTTAGACAATCGCGTATAAGTTGGTTTGATGAAGAAGCAATGGGACAGACTCAGAAAAATGATTTGATATGGTTCAAAAAATTATCAATTATATTTTCTATCTTGATGATTGATGACTACAGCCTGTGGATGTTACTTAGATATTTTGACCCTCATAAGTTGTTGATGACTTGATGTATAACTAGTTAATGATGATGATTCCTTGATGATCCTTAATAATATATGTAATTATCAGATCTGACATTGAACAATTGGCACAGGTTCATGGAGAGAATATGCTATGCTTCTAATAATGCATTGTTGGCATTATGTTTAGAAGTCTTTGGTACTTATGTTGTTGAAGTTTTTAAATGATACATCATGCTATGTTGCAGTCATGAGTTGCCTATGAGGAAATCTCGGATGATACTTATATTGCTTGAGCCACATAGTTGTTATTCAGATCAGATTTATGGATGATTATGGATGACCCTTTTTGATGATGCATACAGTACATATGGTATGTTGCTTACATGGTGATCTTCATAAGGACAAGGAGAAGAAAAAATCTTGAGTACACAACTTCATTATTTGATAAGTGTCATTTCTTTTATGCTGTTATCATCATGCCTTCAAAGATGCATAAAATTCATATGGTGCAAGATTCCTATAGTTCTTGGCTCTCACATGATTAATAATTGTTGTTGTTGATGGTATCAAGAAATCTTGACAAATGACTATGAGCTCATGGTTTTCTTGATACATATTGTTATATATTTGATGGATACACATTATGCTAGATACATGGATGATTACTTAAGTTGCATATTGATAAATATTGTTGGTTGGCCAAGAATGGTGTTGTTGCAAGTCTCATGAAGACATAGCTATTTGAAGACATGGATATTTGGAGACATGGCTTACTTAGTCACATAATGATGACTTCTTACTTTATGATGATAGTTTTGATACTCACATATGCTGATTATCATGGTTAATGCTTATCAAATGTGGGATGTTCCCTAGTGATGATACATGGTTGATATATTGAGGGTTATTGTGGAAAGATCATGCAGTTCTTGATTATAATGTTATGGTCATAGATGATGAATATGGTGTTTTCACATACATATGATATGATGTGAATGATTTTGTGTTACTACTTAGAGATATGACATATGCTTAGTTGATTCATGGAAGGTTATGATAAGGCTCTTTCTACTAAGGAAACAAAGCAAGATGATCTTGATTAGATCAAAAAGATGAGTTGATATCTATATGCGGCATACTTTGTCATAGGTTGATGATATTTACGTTATCATATCTTGGGAACTGATGATGGACATATACAGGTTCTTGGTCTGGATGTTGCTAACAGATGCTTATGGTGCAGATCATATATGGTGTATGACAGTTGCTGATGACTATCATAGTCTTGTTTAGATCTTTGGTCTTTGTTATAAATTCCATGTATATCTTTCAATGTAAAGGTCATATAAATGCCATGATGTAATAATATGTCATTGTCTTTCATAGTCTTTTAATGAGTCCTTTTTGGTCATATGATGTAATTTGTAACCCCACTATGCATGGGAAGGATGATGTAATAATTGCTATATTTCAGTCATGTATAAACAATTGGTATATCCCCACATGGTTGGGTAGATGAGTCAAATTTGGTATATCCCCACTTGGTTGGGAGATTGATTTTTGTATGAGTCATTGGTGATAAGAAGTTCATGGTCACATAGTTGAGTTATAGAGTCGTGTTATTCTTTTGGAAAATATTTTTACAAACTTTGCATGTGCGTAGGGGGAGCATGGATGGTTTAGTGCATCTCAACATGTACAAAGGGGGAGTTTAATCAGAGAATTCAACATGTGCCTATTGGGAGCATGATCAATGTTCATATTCAGCTGTTTAGATATGGAAGTCTTCATTTTGGTCAACCCTTTTACCTTGATCTCAAAAGGAGAGAATATCTTGGTTTGCCCTTTGCCCTTGATGTCAAAAGGGGAGAGTATCTTGGTTTTGCTTGATACATCTAACAGGTTCTACAACTTGAAGTAATCAACACCAATATGGTTGCCATCAAGTCCAAAGGGGGAGATTGTTGGCATTATGATGCATGTGTTGTACTTGATGGAAACCCACTTGTAGCAGAACAACTCACTTATATATGGTGACTATATGAATCTACAGGAGAGATATCAGATTTGATAGAATGCATGGAAGTTGTGTTTACTGATGTGACAAAATGCAGGGCAGTTCAAATGAAACATATTCAGAGGGAACAAAGTAATGGTACAAAAGAATAGGATGAATGAACAAAGGACTACATATTAGAATCAAGAAATTGAAGAAAGAGAATAATTTAAGAAGTATACACTAGTTCACTTTGTCCAATTAGCGTATACACGTAGGATCAAGGAACAGTAGAAGCGTATACATATGCATGCACTTTCACAGAAGGAAAAGCACATATCAGATGGAAAATCAAGGTTTTGGTCCGAGGTTTTGGTCCGAGGTTTTTGGATTGAGGTTTTGGTCTGAGGTACTGGTCCAAGGTTTTTGGTCCAAGGTTTTGGTCTGAGGTATTGATCCGAGGTTTTTGTTCTGAGTTTTTGGTTCGGGGTTTTGGTCCGAGGTTTTTGGTCCGAGGTAATGGTCTAAGGTTTTGGTCTGAGGTATTGAAAAAGGATCTAAGTATATAAGGAGGAGAAGATCAAAGGGCTAAGAGTACAAGTAATGAATATCTTATGAAGTGTTATATCAAAAGTAAATATGAATGTTATGGGTTTCTGATGCTTTTCTTGGTCTAGACTAAGAATGCACCTGAGTGTTTGATGATGGATGAGATCTAATGATGGATCAGGATCATAATGACTTATCATTATGTGATATGATAATGGATAGACTAGATCTGATTGCTAACACATGTTTTATCCTTTATATGTTATGATCTAGGTATGTCTAAAGTCAGGAATTACAACGAAGTTATAAGTAAGTATTTGCATATCTATACGCTGGTTTGCTTTGGTGAAGGTGCGTATACACGCTGGTTTGACTCTTCCAAGCAATGTATGCAAAAGAAAATCTTCATGTTCATGGATGATTGATCTATCAGATCAGTGTTGTTGTTTTACTGTTGTTTGTCAATGATGTCTTCGTAGATCTGAAAGTAGAACTAAATGTATAAATAAATTGAGGCTAATTGATCGATTGATTGAGAAAGAAGGGTGATCCTTGTTGCTATCTATTTAGAACTCTGTAATGTGACAGTATATCTTCAGAATGTCACTGATTGGTACAATTTATGGTTTAGAGGTTTTATGATTTAGTATCTTTAGAGGTATACGCAATCTAGGCTAAAGGAAGTAGCATATACATGAAAGTTATCTTCATTAAAGGAAATTATACATTCTGACACATGATTTTTGATGTTACAATTTGTTATGCTTGTTGATACAGTTTTCTAGGTTCAAATATGTGTACTGATTATAATGATTTGTTTGTTCTAGTTGATTGGTTGAATTTGATTAAGTTTTGAATGAATGGTTGATTCAAATGTGTCATAGGTTTAGTGATTGTTTGATTCAGTATGTCAGAAGTGTCAGTGATTGATTGATTCAGTTATGATTGATTCAGAGATTGATCATTGGGTTTTAGTTATATCAGAGATTGATGATTGGGTTTTAGTGATTACTTGATGCATATGTATTTAAAGGTTGTATTACAGTGGTGATTTATTTTGAACTTCATTGTTACTGATGGGTCTAGTATGAAAATTTGATGAAACGAGGCCTTCATTTGTATTGTTGTGTACCAGGAGAATCCAGTCTGAAAATTCATGAAACATGGTCCATGGAGGAAGAGAGAAGGTTGTATCCTTCTGTATATCAGTGCCTACATTCTAGTAAACACATCGACTAGTGCAAGAGCTAGGGGGTTGTAGCTCCCTTCCAGTAGAAGCTGGAAAATGAGAGAAGGTTGTAGCCTTCTGCAGGTAGGTTACTATATACTGGTATGAGTATGCACCAGTACAAGATTGTAAATATATTATTCTTTATATTAAAAGAAGACAAAGACAATAGTAACAGGTGGTTTTCCTCCCGCATTGGGTTTCCACCTTAGATCTTGATGTTCATGTGTGTTTCTTATGTGTGATGGTTTATTATGTTATTACTACAGATGGGTGTTGTTTAATGTTTAATAAAGTATTGATGTACTAATTAAAGATCAACATATGATGAATTAACTGAATCACAAGTTCACTGGATATACGTTGGTTTCCTTAAGAATAGTTGTGTGCACATGCAAGTTCCCTTCACTGAAGTAGCATATATAAATCTGATTATGGAAATGAAAAAGTTATTGATATGTAAATAATGATTCACGCCCCCTCTCTCAGTATTATTCCCAACAAAGCCCCTTTCCATTACCATATCATCTGCCACATCATCTTTCCACATGGATCTACCACGTCATAGTGACATCACCATCACATCATCCCTTATGTCATCCTGCATATCGCAAATCGCAAGTCTTTCGGTCACTTTCATAGTCATGCCCGTTCCTTTACATCTTCTCTGAACGTCGATTGTGATAATACAAAAAGCCTGACTTGTCTTCTAAAATAAATGGCTTAGATCTAATCTACCCGCATCAATGGCAGAGAAGTTTTCAGACCCCCTTGCACTCAATTTTAAGTTTCTCAAGGGGGGAGGCATGAAAAGTGGTTTTTCCATCTAACCCTATATCTACATGTCACTCCTTTGTTATTTTGGAATCCCCTCTTCACAAACTACTACTTACCACTTTGAACCCCCTCTGGAAAAACTGCTAATCCTCCCCTTTTCATCAGCGTCTATTTTGTGATTTGCGGTAAGACCGTAAAGTCTGCTTCGCTTATCACAAACCTCACTCCACATTCCTCTCCATGATGGTCATGTTTGGGATTTATTATGCTCTAAATGTTTTCTTGATTTCCTGCAAAACATGATTTGTTTCAAATGAAACTCGCTTATTAGTCTCATTTAATTTTTACTTATTGATTCATGTTTTCTGTGTTCAGGTTCATGGTAGAAGAAGACAACTCTTCTGATAAGCGGTAGTTCATTTCAAACAAACAGACAAACTTCCAGATAATCTGTTGGAACAAAAAAAGCCTATGAAGACAACAAATCACATTCAGACATTTCTACTAAAAAAAAAATCCTTTAAGCGTTATTGAAGGGATATGTTTAAATTCCCTCAACGCTCTACATAATACATACAGTTGTTTTTCTGTTACTTAAGCTTACTTGTTGTATGAAATTAAGGTCCTGAATTTTATGAAGAAAGGCTTATGAAATCTTTCACTATTCTACTTTCATACCTTTCTCAATAGAATGAAAGGAACATTTCTTTAGGAATTTTCATAAAGAATTTTGAGAAGTTTCATTTTTGTACTCCCGAAATCATCTTTGTGAGAAGGACTAAACTGGTGCTATTTCTTTTATGAGTTGAGAAACGTGCATATGGTATTTCTACCTTTGTACCTTTGTTTTTTCATAAATAAATAGTGAATTTATCTTTTCAGATCACTTATTACATGGTATTTAAAGAAGAGTGTTACATGTCTTCATTTCTAATCATGCTACCATTGATATTTTTAAATGCATGTTAAGCAATTTTCTTTGATATTCCTAAATGAAATATGAGTTTTACACATTATTTTGATTAACTATTTAATCAAATAATCATCTTGAAATATTTTCATTTCCATTAGTTTTTAAGCAATCTATATTATCATTTACCAAGGAAAATCATTATAGATCACATCTAGATAAATGTTAAACAATCTTGGGTTATAGAGTAGATTGATGCATATGTTTTCCATTTGATTCATCACTATAAATCCATCTATTTCACTCCACTATAAGCATTATACATTCATTAAATCACCTTTCTTTGGGAAATTGGTCCCATTATCCCCAATCGAAGCCACTACCTAAACAGAAAAGGAGTTGTCTTCAAGTCTGGACCAGGTAGTTTTCCCCTATGTTGAAGTAGAAATTTTCGAGGCCTCAACACTTTTGGCGCTAGAAGGAGGGCATGCAGACTATTAATGGAAGTTAAGTCCAATCAAAAAACAAAATACCATTCCAAGAGTCATTTTCCCTCCAAACCTCCTACAATTTCTAGATCCCCTCCAGAATCTCCTACTTTTAGATCAGGAGTTGTACAATCACCTCCCAAGTATCCTAGAATACTTCCTAAGGTAATCCCTATGGATTATACTCTAGAATCACCAGAAATTATATCTTTGATAAAGAAATTTGAAGATGTCTCCATTTCAGAAGAACAATGTGAATCATCTGAAGTTTCTGAAAGAAGTATAACTTCTATTTTTCACAGAACTAGTGTTTTGAATCTGTCCTGAAGTGCAAAACTTGGCATCTCGCCGTTTGAATTTCCACTTCAATCCTTCCATATGAAAAATACTACATCAGATTCCCAAACATCTACTAGTGAGATTACCTCATTCTCTCATTCACAAACATCTCCATTTATTCCTTTTTCCTTTCCTTTTTCTCTACCGATCACTTCATTTATTTCCATTTCCTCTACACAAACGGCTAGTGTTGCCTCAAGAAATACTATCACAGCTTCCAGTTCTTCTTTCATCACATCCACCTCCCTAACTGTTACAATGGTAGCTAGACTGTGGTCCAATCTGGGAGTTGTTCAAATTCCAGCACCACTTCATCCTCTACGAAAACATCCTGGAAGATGGCTTCCCAAATTCAATCTTGATAATGTGTTACCTACTGAAGAGCACCTTCATAGCTATATGTTAGCCATCAATATTAATAGGGTAGTTGAAGAAAACATTTTTTATATATTATTCTCATACACTCTTATAAGATCAGCAGGGTCTTGGTAACTTTCATTACCAACGAATTCTATTACTAGTTGGGATATTTTTGAAGAACAATTTTTTTACTAAATTGGTGATGATCACTCAACCGCATCTCTTATCAATGACCTTTCCAATTTAAAAATGAATTCAAGGGAATAGATAGAATATTTCAATTCTAGATTTAAAAAATTGTTGAATAAAATCCGAGCTACTTCTAGACCTAGTGTCGATGTAAAAATTCAATGGTATATTTCATCTCTTCCTTTTAACGTAGAAATTTTTGTAGATAGAGCTAATAAAAAGACCTTGGTATAAAACATGAAAGAAGTTATGTCTATAGAGAAGGGGATAAATGCACTAGAAAAGAAAAATGATCAGGAAGACAAAAAATTAAAAAGAGTTACATTTAAGGATGAATCTAAAAGAAAGCAATTAAAGATCCATTTGATCTTGAAGGCTTGCAATAAGTCCTTAAAACTTTGTCTAATGAGATGGTAGAGATCAAAAAATAAGTAGCTAAATCTTCTTCCAAAAACTTTTTAGAACATACAAAATAAATCAGCCACCTAATCCACAACCTCCAAACGCGATCTCTAATGTAGAAACTGATGATGAAGGTGAGGAAGAAGAATTTTCTGCCGATGAATCCCAAGATGAACAAATAGCTATAATGTGGGATTTTATTCTTCCTATTTCTGATAGTGAAAATGAATATGAAGCATTACCTGTTGGCACAAGAAGTAAAGGTCCAATTGATCTTATACAACCAATTCAAAAATAAAAACCTTCAACTTCCTCTGCTAAAGATAAAGTTGTTAAAAAATCCACTTCCATTTCCCCCAAGCAATTCCATCTTCATCCAATTCTCCATCTTCACCCAGAACCTTAGTATTTTCAGATACTATTGAGTACAATATAGTTGAGGATATGAAAAAAAATAAAAGCAAACATTTCCCTTCATGAACTCACTAAACTTAAACAACAGCAGAAATTTTTACTGAAAGAATTGAATGCAGTACCTACTTCTCCTTTTCCTGTTGTTGTGGTATCCAAAGCTTCTAATGGAATGGGTAAACCTCTTGGTCATTCATTATTCAATTCCTATGATACTATTATGATAGGTGACAAGTCTAATTCACATACCCCTCCTTTTATTTTGACTTTTGAAATATTTAATAAACATGTACATAACTACTTGGTAGATTCAAGGGCTTCATCGAATATCATTCCATATTCATTTGTCTAAAATTAAACATGTCACCCCAGAAAAATGCAGTTCACATCGTGCAAATTGATAGGACAAAATTCAAAGTCATAGGAGAAAATAATTCAATTCTTATTAGATTATCTTCGAATCTTAAAGTTTGTCAAATAATTGATATACTAGTTGTTGATATCCCAGATTTCTATGGTTTAATTCTTAGTAGAGATTGTTTAGAAAAAATTGCATGGTTATTTTTCCACTGATTGGTCTCATGTATGGCTCCCATTTAATGGAAAGACAAATCAAATAATAATCAACCGACAAAATACATGAAACATTCGGTAACAGATTTCAAACATGAAAATGAGGCAATAGCATTTAATAACAACATTCTTGGAAACTACTCTACTGAATCATTTTTTGAGAATTTTAAAGCACAAATGTCACCATTTATGAGTAATTTTGTAACTTCTCAAATTGAAAATTTTTCACATGCAGACTTTTCGAGATGGGTAAATATGCTAGAAAAACCATTAGTTAATTCTTTATTCTAGACATTGTATTTTGATGGGTCGAAATCAAGTGATGGTGCAGGAGCAAGTTGCATATTGGTTAATCTTGAAGGTGTGAAGACAATGCTGACTTGTAGATTGGAACTCAAATGCACAAATAATATTTTAGAATATGAGGCATTGGTCTAAGGTATGTACAAATCAATTAGCCTTGACGTTAAATACCTTCATGTTTTTGGATATTCAAAAATTGTAGTTAAACAAGTAAGAAACATGATGTATTGTATCTCTACACACGTGAAGCATTATCAGTCTTTGGTTCAGTCTCTCACTTCACATTTTTTAGCATTTAACATTTCTTCTATTCCTAGGATTTAGAATGCCAATGTTGACCTTCTTGCTAATGTTGCATCAAAGTTGATCCCATCTTAGGATTACAGTCCCGATAGATTTTCTATAGAGTTAATCTGTATACCATCCATTCCTGATAATATCACCAATTGGTGGGTATTTAATGATGATGAAGACAACTTAAACTTCTTAACTTTAGAAAACTCATATGATGACCAAATAATCAATGAAGATGAACACAATAATCAATTAAAATAGAAAATTGATGATAATCCCACACCTAAATCTATAGTAAAACTTGAGGATCTCTACGATTTAAAAGACAAATTTAAAAGAGTTACTAATTCAAAACTACCGAGTTCAACTTTGAGATTTGAATTAATAAACCTTTTGATAGATCTTAAACCTCAGAACATCAATTTAGGACTTGGTATCTCATCTAAAGAAATATTATCCTTCATTTATTCGTTAAAAAAATATAAGGATCTCTTTGCTTGGAGTTAGGAAAATCTTGATGCAGGAGCAACCAGCAACAAAGCAAACCAGAGGATCAGAATAAAAGAAAAGCGTGATTTAAAGCAAAAAAATAGATTTAAAAAGGATAAAGCAGATTAAAAGCTTTCATGCATGAAGCTTTTGTGGAGGAAATAAGGAGAGGATAGGATTGATCCTTCCTAAAATTCTTATATAATTGTAATACCATAGGGGTGTAGGAATATCTGTTTTGTGAGGAATTTTGTGAGTGGCAAGATGTAGTGGAGCTAGAGCTTGTTTTAAGGCTGAAATGCCTTAATTTTGTAACTGTTCCGTAAATATACAAATATGTGTTCATGTTCTGTGTTAATTATATATTACTATGTATTGTATTCCCTTGTGGTTGTGAGATTTTAATCCTATATTGCATGCTTGTAATGGGTTGAAGGGAAGGATCAAGATTTTTTTTAAAAATTTGGGATTTTGGGCAACCCCCAAAATCTCATTTTCATCAGGTGGTATCAGAGCAGTAAGATTCTGCGGAAAGAGGTACAGTTGTGATAAAGATGGAGAGTTTATGGTCTTGCTATTGTGCAGATGGCAGCAGCGGAAGGTGAGAAGACTTGCAGCAACCTAGAGAAGGATGCCAAAAGACCGAGTGCGGGAGGGCTTGGTGAGGTATCGTGTAACAGAGGAGGCTGTTACTGCAGAGGTTGGTTGCAGTGAAGGAATGAAGTGGATAAAATTGCTAAAGACTAGGAGAAGCATATGACTAGGAGGTCATAAATTTTTGTGCCTCGGGAGTCTGATGCAGGAGCAACCAGCAATAAAGCAAACCAGAGGATCAGAATAAAAGAAAAGCATGATTTAAAGCAGAAAAATAGATTTAAAAAGGATAAAGCAGATTTAAAGCTTTCATGCATGAAGCTTTTGTGGAGGAAATAAGGAGAGGAGAGGATTGATCCTTCCTAAAATTCTTATATAATTGTAATACCATAGGGGTGTAGGAATATCTGTTTTGTGAGGAATTTTGTGAGTGGCAAGATGTAGTGGAGCTAGAGCTTGTTTTAAGGATGAAATGCCTTAATTTTGTAACTGTTCCGTAAATATACAAATATGTGTTCATGTTCTGTGTTAATTATATATTACTATGTATTGTATTACCTTGTGGTTGTGAGATTTTAATCCTATATTGCATGCTTGTAATGGGTTGAAGGGAAGGATCAAGATTTTTTTAAAGAATTTGGGATTTTGGGCAACCCCAAAAATCTCATTTTCATCAAATCTCAAACCATTTGACACCTCCATCATTCAACACACAATTCCGATGACATCTAATGATAAACCTGTCCAACAAAAATTATGTAAAATTCATCTAAAATTAGAAAGTCAAATCAAAACGGAATTGAATAAACTCCTTAAAGCTGAAATGATTTTTCCTATTAGGCATTCATGATGGGTTTCCAACTTAGTACCTGTTAGGAAGAAAAACGGTGATATCTGCATTTGTATAGATTTTAGGAATCTCAATAAGGTCAATCAAAAGGATAATTTTCCGCTACCCACTATGGAACATATTTTACAAACAGTTGTCGGTTCCAAACTTATGTCTTTCCTTGATGATTTCTAGGATAAAATCAAAACATGGTCCACCTATATGATAGGTTAAAGACTACTTTCATAACTAAATGGGGAACTTATGCCTACCAAAAAATTCCATTCGGTTTAATAAACGTAGGGGCCATTTTCCAACGAGCCATGGATATATCTTTCAAAGGTGTGTTAAACAAAATGGTTATTGTTTATCTGGATGATGTTACTGTTTATTCAAAGAACAGAAATAGCCATTTTCATGGCTTAAGACAAATTTTTGAACGCTGTAGAAAACATGGGATTTCATTAAATTCGAAAAAGCCTTTTTTCTCTCATAGTGAAGGGAAAATTTTAGGATTCATTGTGTCAAAAAATGAAATTTATATTGACCCTGATAGAATAAAATAAATTTCAGAAATTTCTCCACCATATAACAAAAAAAGAATGCAATCATTTTTTGGACAGATCAATTTTGTCAAAAGGTTTGTCCCTGATTTCTCACAAATTATTTTGTCATTACAACAAATGATTAAGAAAGACACAATTTTTAAATGGGGCCATCATGAAAAGAAATAATTTGACTTAATCAAACAAGCAATTATCAATGCTTATTCAACATCTCATGTCATTGTTTTGACACAATTTGATAATCAGAAAATTGAAGCACACATCTCTTTTTTCAGTTCAAATTTTCAGGGTGTTGAATTGAATTATTCAAAAGTAAGAAAACAAGCATTTGTTATATATAAATATGTAAAGAATTTTATACCATTTCTTTTAAAAACACACACAAAAGTAATAATCCAATTCCCAACGGTGAGGAAATTACTGATGCAGAAAGAATTAGGAGAAAAGAGAGAAAATTGGGTAAAATCTCTGCAGGAGTACGATATTGAAATTAAAACAGACAAAATTGTCAAAGGGCAATTTTTCTGCAAGCTGCTTACAAGAGAATCCAACATACCAGCTGAAGGGGACACAGGTAACAATGAACACATTTCTGAGTTAAGTGTAATTGATATTGGGTCCAAATACATTGATTTAATTTTTTATTTGAAAAATGGACATGCTCCTCCCGAACTCAATCATAAAAGAAAAATAGATTTATGATTAAAAGAAAGTCATTATGAGATTGTTGATAACGTGTTATTTAGGAGAAACTATGATTCCATATTGTTAAGATGCCTTGAAAAGTCTGAAGCACAAACAATTTCCCAGGAACTTCACGATGGACTAGCAATTGGACACTTTAGAGGAGGTACTACTATACACAAATCTTACATGTTGGATACTACTGGCTCACTCTCTTCAAAGATACCCACGCATACGTAAGGAAATGCAAAACATGCCAAACTTCTTCTAGAAGACAATGGAAACTAGCCTTGTCTTTGTAGCCAGTAAGCATTGAACAACCTTTCAAACCAAGGGGACTGGATATCATAGGTGAGATCGTTCCTCATCCTTCTAAACAGCATAGATATATCATGACTGTTATAGATTACTTCACTAAGTGGGTGGAATAAATTTCACTAAAGGTAGTCAATTTTGAATCTGTTATTGAATTTATTGATCAATTTACCATTACAAGATTTGGTTTGCCTTTTGCAATTATATTTGATAATACCTCATTTTTCGGGTACTAGTATGATTGAATTTCCAAGTAAGAGAGGTTTTAAACTCAAATATTATGCTAAGTACTATCCCTAGGGAAACGGTTTGGCAGAATCCATTAATACAAATCTCCTTAGAATAATCAAAAGAACTATTGATCAAAATCAAAGAAACTGGCACAAATCTCTAATATTTTCTCTATGGGCTAATAGGATAACTCAAAAGGCCTCTATAGGCACTTCTCCATTCAAATTAGTGTATGGGAAGGAAGCCATCATTCCATCACATTTAGATCTTCCTTCATTAGCCCTATTTCAATTTATTGCAAAAACACATTCTTCTTCCTTGCAATTAAGAAATTCACAAATCCTAAAACTAGAAGAAGAAAGGGAAAAGGCCAAACTCACACACACCAAACATCAACAGATGGTGTAAGCTTCTTTTGATGCAAGTTCAGTCACACAAAGATCCTTCCACGTTGGAGACTAGTTCTCAAGTGGGACAAAGGACATGAAGAAAAAGGGAAACATGCCAAATTTCAAAAATTATGGCTTGGTCCATTTCAGATTGTTGAACAAATAAGCCCATCTGCATTTATACTTCAATATTTATCAGGAAAGAGAGATTCTCTTCCTCTAAATGGACTCATCTTAAAGAAATTATTTTCTTAAAAATAAAAATAAAAAATCTGTAAAAAATCACTTCCATTGTACATCCCACTGTAATTTATTTTTCTTTACAGATTTTGTTAATAAAATGTTAAGTAGTACTCTATTGACTTTTCAAACATCTCTCGAAGTTATTTTTCATTTTTTTCATTTGGAAGCTAGGAGTTTTTAAAGAAGTAGTTACCAAAATTGAAAAGTAGATAAAAATTATATAACTCTGAAATTTTTTTCATTAAGTTGTAAAATCTTTAAAAAACCTCAAAAATTATATCCTTTGACTCTAGTTTTAGTCAAAAAGGTTATCCTTAAAAAGTAAAGATTGTCTTATGACTAAAACACTTTCAACTTCGATTTGTCATCCAAACTCTTAAGGAGTCAATAATCCTCCCCATCGATTAAAAAGGGATTTTTTTAGAGTGTAATTCTAAAATATAATAAATCTAAAAAGATAAAAGGTCTCATCATGAGCTTGCTTACCATGTTCATAGGGAACCAATTAAACTGACATTACCACACTGAACACCAAATCAAGGTAATGGCTTATGATTTTTAATTGTAAGACAAGGGGTCTCATTACGAGCCAACTTGTTCAGTTTTAATTATTACCGGTGAATGGCATTGTTATTATCTGGTCACCAAACTAGGACAAAGAAAATACCTCTAAGGTTAGCATAAAAGAAAAAACTACCTCTAATTATTGCACTATTAAATGGATGGGATGTTGGATTGTTTTTGGTTAAAAGGTAAAACTGACGAGGCTATGAACGCTTGCTGGCAACAGTGGCTCTACCTGTGACGAATGAGAACATTATAAGCTAAGTCGTAACAAGCCCCCTACTCTATTTTTATAAATTGATTAATGACTGATACAAGTAAATAGCTGTTTTCCACTCACAAAAGGTTTTTTAAAATAAATTTCAAATTAATGAGTTTTATAGTCAAAGTAATTTTATTTATCTAAATGCTTCAAAAATTAGTTTCCACTTCTTAAATTATTTTTACTGGATTTTTGGAAAATTACATTATTATCAGAGATAACTGGTTCTTCCAGTGAATCGCCAATTGTTGTACTATTCAACAACCCCCATTTTAATATATTATAAATTTCCTATGAAATTCATTATATTAAAATAGGGACCCTTTAATTTTAGAAAAACCTTTGATTTTATTTCTTTAAAAAGCCAAAAAATTAAAAAAAAAAATAGAAAATCAACATAAAAACTATTAAAACCTATAACCAAAGTTTAGTACTTAGGGTTTTTAATTAAAATCCAAGTATTAAACCATGATTATCAAAAAACAAAATTTTAAATAGCCCTCGGGACCAAAACTATTCTTAGATTTAAAAACCTTAAGTATTAAACAAATATGGGTTATCTAATTAAAATCAAAATGAATCGGAGTTTTCAAATTCCCAAAGGTTAAAAACTTTATAACTCTGCCATACCCTGCATCGCACATCGACATAATAAAAAGTTCCAAAGGAAAAGACTCCCCCACTAACACCGATATGTGATAAAGCCCAGATCTGATGGGATTATACATGTCAATCCATAAAATTCTACGTCTGCAGGCTATCACAAAAATTCCAAAGGTCAAGCACTCTTCCCTTTCCCGATTGCAATATGTGATATAGCTGGACCCACCAAATTATACACTGCAATCCATAAACCCCCCGTGTCCATGACTATCACAAAATTTTTAAAGGCTTAAGTCCTGCCTCCTACCTATTCTGATTGCAATTAGACTGGACCCAAATGGGTTATTAACTACATTTCTAAAGGACCCCGTGTCCATCACAATCGCATAATCTGCTATCATATAATTCCATGCCCCATTACCTTTGGCAATTTTTTGTTGTGATATGTGATTAGACCAGACCCGACTGGAAAATCAATTGTGATTCATAAAAATCTCACATCCGCAGTTATCGCAGTTCTATTAACCATGCCACCTATTTGAAAGACTCCTGCAAAATGTGATTGCAGTTTGCGATAAGACCCTTTCCACTGTCGTATCATCTACCACGTCATATGACGTCAAAATCATGTCATCCCGCATATCGCAAATCGCAAGTCTTTCAACCACTTTCATAGCCATGCCCATTCCTTTGCCTCTACTCCGAACGTCGATTGCGATAATACGAAAAGCCCGACTTATCTTGTAAAAATAAACGGCTCAAATCTAATCTACCTGGTTCAACGACAGAGAATTTTTTCAAACCCCCTGTGCTCAATTTGAAGTTTCTCAAAGGGGGGGGTCTGAAAAGTGGTTTCTCCATCCAACACTATATCTACATGTCACTCCTTTGTTCTTTCAGACTCCCCTCTTCACAAACTACTTACCACTTCGAACCCCCTCTAAAAAAATGCTAAGCCTCCCCTTTTCATCAGCGTATGTTTTGCGATTTGCAATAAGACCGTAAAGTCTACCTCTCTTATCATAGACCTCACTCTGCATTCCTCTCCATGATGGTTGTATTCAAGATTTATTATGCTCTACATTTTTTCCTGCTTTCCAGCAAAACCTGATTTGTTTCCAATGAAACTCGTTTATTAGTCTCATTTAATTTTTACTTATCGATTCTTGTTTTCCATGTTCAGGTTCATGACAGAAGAAGACAGTTATGTTGACAAGTGGCAGTTCAGTTCAAATAGATGGACAAACATCCAAATAATCTACTAGAACAAACAAAGACTATGAAGACATCAAATCACATTCAAAAATTTCTACTAAAAAATTGTTTTCCTTGAAGCGTTATTGAAGGGATCTGTTTAAATTCCCTCAATGCTCTGCACAATACATTCAGTTGTTTTTCTGCTATTTAATATTACTTGTTTTATGAAATTAAGGTCCTGAATTTTATGAAGAAAGGCTTCTGAAAGCTTACACTATTGTACTTCCATACTTTTCTCAATAGAACTAGAACATTGTTTTAGGAATTTTCATAAAGAATTTGAGAAGTTTCATTTCTATACTCCTGAAATCATTTTTGTGAGAAGGGCTAAACTGGTGTTATTTCTTTTATAAGTTGAGCAACGTGCATCTGGTATTTCTATCTTTGTACCTCTGTTTTGTCCATAAATAAATAATGAATTTATCTTTTCAGATCACTTATTACATGGTATTTAAAGAACAATGTTACATGTATTCATTTCTGATCATGCTATCATTAATATTTATAAATACATGTTAAGAAATTTGCTTTGATATTCTAGATGCGATATGAGTTATACACATTATTTTGATTAACTATTTAATAAAAATAATCATCTTGAAATATTTTCATTTCCATTAGTGTTTAAGCAATCTATATTTTCATTTACTAAGGAAAACCATTATAGATCGCATCTAGATAAATGTTAAGCAATCAAGGGTTATAGAGTATATTAATGCATATGCTTTCCATTTGATTCATTACTACATCCATCTATTTCACTCCACTATAAGCATTATACATTCATTCAATCACCTTTCATTGGGAAATTGGTCCCATTATCCCCAGTCGGAGCCACTACCTAAACAGAAAAGGAGTTGTCTTAAGATCCGGACCAGGTGGCTTTCTCCCATGTCAAAGCAACGGTTTTCGAGGCCTCAATAGGATCAATGACTAGTGGGCACATGGAACATTCCCATTAGAAGAACCAAATGATGCGGAGCCATGGTGGCATGATGATGACATCATTCCAAAGGCCCTTGATAACATTAGCGTTACATAATCGACCTAAAATTTTGGGGTGATGTGGAACTCAAGGATAGTAACATGTGGCATACAGATTTGGCACTTTTAGGTGGCCAAGTGGGCCAAAAATGGGTGAGCATGGACCAACGAGAAAGTGATACGTGGCAGTGGGTGCATAGCTGGCAGATAGTTGACACAAATTTGATGTGAGTGTGAATTCACCCCACCCAAGTGTTTTTGAAAGGAGGCACCCCAAAGATTTTTGAAAGGAAACACCCCAAAGGTTTTTGAAAGAGGTCAAAATAAAAAGGCCAGGGAGATAGGATCGAGAGGATGTTGCAGATGACATGGAAAGATTAGGGGCCAAAAGCATAAATTGATTGGTGCAAGTTAGAATGACCATCCCCGAAAGACAAGTAACCCTAGTAGATATATCTAGACGATTTTGAGACAAGCTTCATTGTAAATGGATGGGGAAATAGGACCAGGGGCTAAATGCCTCTCCAAGATTTGTTTTTGTGCAAAGTTTTTTACTGAAGGCACAAAATGTTTAAAGCATGTTTTTTAATCGCCTTAACGCTTAGCGAAAGGGGCTCCCAAAATTGACTTTGTGTGGTTTTTATGTTTTAAGTGACTGAGGGCCTTTGGGCTATTATATAGAAGATCCATTCAAACAGGAGTTGCAGGCACATATTAGTAGAGGGCTTAGGCTTGCAAGCTTTGTCTATGGGCTTATGTCTAAGAAGCTTGAACAGGTCGGCAGCGTTGGTGCTATGTGCACATATAAAAGGATTTAATTTCTAGGGGCTAAGCACTAGTGGACTTGAATATTTTAGAAATTGTTTAGCACAGGATGCACCATATTTGGTGCTTATGCCAAAATTGGCTGACCATCATCCTTAGGGTTAAAAGGAGAATGAATGGGTCAGAATTTGTTTGGTGCACATGACTTGAATGCACAGATTGTTGTTAATGGAGTCAGTGAATTTCAATGCTTCAGCAATGGGCTTCCTCACATGGTATGTACAAATGAAAAATAGACCAACATTCTCAAATTATGTGCTCAGAATGCAAGTACTCCCTGTTCCATTTAGTAATGAGTGAATCAAATCCTTTAGGAACTACTCAGTAAAAGACATACATAGTCAAAGTTCAAAATTCCTATGGGGTACAAATTTAAGAAGTAATGGAAATCCATGATGTTTGTACAAGAAGAATTTAATTGTGGTACTCCTTAAGTCTGCAGGTGGACTGAGATTCAATTCCCAGCATGGGAAAACACCAGAGACCATTCTCTGATAATTTTTTTGTAGTGGTTGAGTAATTGGATGTAACAACAGAATGGTGAGCCATATAGGAGTATGTACTCAAGAAGAGTGAGACACATAGTGCACCATGATGAAGGACCATGAACTCTGTATGTGTAAGTGACAGAATTCTCAACATTTTTCTCTGTGTAGCAGTAAAACAAAACAAAGGATTGCAGCATTGTATGAGTTAGGGAATGCAGTGTCGTAGTGATTTGAGTGAAGATATTTGAGAATGTGTATGTTGCTAAGAAATTTTGAGAGATCTTGTGTAGCATGAAGGTTGGGAGTTGCTAATAGTCCAGACAGTGTGAGGGTTGGGAGTAGAAAAGCTGCTAAAGAGTGGGTAGAATGAGCAGAGGAGAGAGTAGAGATCGGTTGAGTTAAAGACTATGTTGTTGAGGTGAACAGAGGGAAAATAATTGGTTATTACAAAGAGCCAAATGTAAATGAAGAGTTGTTATAAGGCTAACTAAGAGCCAAAAATAAAGAGCAATGATTTATTTATTAAGTGTGGGTTGGAGCCTACAAACACAGATTTGATGCTTCCATATTAGTGGATATCTGAAGAGATCTTGGGGGTTGGCTTCTCCTACAAGTTGGTACTTGCAACAAACCCATCAAGCTGCAAGATGGTGCTTGCAAAGAATCCAAGAAGTCAGTTCTTCAGTTGGTTCTTCTGGTAAGTTGATCAGGTGTCTATAGAATAAGGGAGTTGGTGCTTCCTATTAGTGGGTGCTAGAAAACAAGGGGAGTTGTTGCTTCTTATTAGTGGGTGCTAGCAAACAATCTAGGGGAGTTGACGCTTCCTTCGAGTGGATGCTAGCAAACAATCTAGAGGTGTTGGTGCTTTCTATGAGTGGGTGCTCACAAACACATATGATGTAAATAGAATAGGATCTCATATTTTGCATCATAATAACCAAATATTGGTGGTTTTTCACTTTTGGGTTTCCACGTTAAATCTCTACGTTATTTGTGTATGTTTCTTATGGTGTGTGTGTATGTGTGTATTCATGTGTTGATTTATGTTATCACGCATGTTATGATGGTGGTTTCTCACATGAATCATTTCCAATATTAAAAGAAAATATAAATTTGCATTAAAAGTTGAAATTAGCCTTAACATTGATTCACCACCCCCTACTCAATATTAAATATTGTTTCCAACAATTCATATCATATCCAGTCCCTTCAAAAACATCTTAACCACTTGTAGGTAGATCAAAAGGAAACATGCCTTATTAAGTTTGGCTTACACCAGAAGGAGTGTCATTCTTGAATGGAGAAAATTGTGGTCTAGAGGTTTAGAATGGAAGCATATTTAATGGTTATTTATTTACATGCATGGTGCTCTATAGTGAATGAAGTAAAGGATGAGAATGATAGTGAAGCAAGACAGATTATCATGAAGGGACTATCAAATTCAGACTCCAATAAAGTAAGTGATTGTAAGTCTACAAGAGAAATGTGGGACAAACACCATTGCTTATAAGGAGAAGACAGTCACATAGCCCAAGAAAAGGTTGAAGAACCTTGATTCTCAAATAGTGAACCAGTCTCTACAGAAGTTGTTGCTGGTGATAAAGATAAGAAAGGAAGGAGAAAGAGGAAGAAGACATCCCTGAGGAAAGATGCTCTAGAGTCCAAAGATCTTCCTCCAAATGTGCAAGTTGTTGATCTTCACTGCAAAGGTGAAGAAGAAGACTTGGATGAGAGGCTAGGCTGCTTAGAAGGTAAGTATTTGTCTATGATAAATGTAGAGAGATAGCTCATTTAGTCACTAGATGCGCATATTCCTTTTCTGAAGAAAAATATAGTCATGCATCTAGTAGTTGTGAGGAAAAGCCTACACTTGTAGAAATAGCATATGAACATACCTCTCAAGAAGAGGTACGAACATCTCATGGAGGGAATGAAGAGAGATCCCATGAGTGTTCATCCATAGGATAAAATGAGAGTATCCCTGGTAGTGATGAAGAAGGAATACTTCTCAGACCTGTGGGAGATTCTGTAGATGCAAAAAGGAATCTAGATCTTGTTGGAAATTCTGCGAGCAGTTTTGATAGTGAAGAAAAGGATCAAGATGAGAGGATTTATTTCATATGTACTCTAAAAGAGATAAAGGAGCTTGCAAAGGAAAATCGAAAGCAAAATGAGAAGATGTAAGAATATGAGCTTGACAAAAATGAGTTGAGAAAAGAAATTGTTGATCTTAATGCTAAACAAGGTGAAGTCAGCAAACTAAATGAGATGTTGACCAATCAACTCCATGAAAAAAAACTTACTTAATAGACTACAAGTTTAAGTAGTCTCATTGAGACATGACTTAGAAAAATTCAATAAAGAGTTGTCTCAATTTAAGAAGCTTGAGAAGAGCACAAAGGCCTTGGATGAGATGCTTAGTAAGCAAAGATCCCCTCTCGTCAAGGCCAGTTTGGACCTCAAAGAAGAAACCACAAAGTTACCAACTTAATAAGAGTTGTACCGAGTTCTCATTTTTTTAGAGGTCGCATAAAATCATGATTTTCATGCCTATTTTGAAAAGTGTTGTTGCAGGATCAACCTTTTTTTTAGAAAAGTATTTTTGACACTTTAGGTTTTCTTATGTATTAAGTATGTACATTTTTTTTCAAATGTTGGTGATTTTCATGCCAATTTTGAAAAATGTTGATACAACATTGACATTTTTTCTTTGGGGGCATATTTCTCACACTTATAAATTTTATTATGCCTTAAGTATGAACTTTTTTTAAATGTTGGTGATTTTTATGTTGATTTTGAAAATCATTGATGCAACATCCACCCTTTTGCTAAAAATGACATGGCTAATAAAGAATGCTTATGTAAATAAGAAAAAGTAAATAAAAAGAGCAAATTTATGAAAATTTTATGAATTTCGTGTCCAAAAATAATAATATTTGATGTTTTTTTTCCAAAAATAATAATTGGCTTAAAATATTAAAAACAAACAAACAACTTAAAAAAATTTATATCAACTTTAACAAAAAAATATATATATATTCTATTTGTTAATTTTTAATATATGTGTGTGTGCGTGTGTGTGTGTTTAATATTTCTTTTTTTTTATATATATTTCTTTTGTCTTTTATTTTTTTTTTAATCCTTGAATTTTCATTTTTTTATGGGTTAATTTTGGTTTTTTTTTTTTATCTTTATGCTTATTTTTTATTTTTAGTTTTTCTTTGATTTTTTAAAATTTTTATATTTGGAATTTTTTAATTTTGATTTTTTTTTTCAATTTTAAATTTTGCTTTGTTTTATTTTTTACATATCATTATTTTTTAGCCTTTTTTAATGTTTTAATTGTATTTTAAAATAATAATAATAATAAATAAATAAAAGATAAAAAATCTTTTGCTGTAAGGGTTGTGCCAATGTTCGACTAGCAACTCGAACCCAATATGTGTCAATTTGATAGTTACTTTGTCAGTTTTCCTTACAATGAATCAAGTTCGCCTCCACTATGTGTTAATTTGATGGGTGATTTTTAAGTCTTCATTGCAATGGGTCAAGTATGCCCCCACTATGTGTCAATTTGATGGTTGATTTTTAAGTTTTCATTGCAATGTGCCAAATTAGATTAGGCTAAGATTTTAAAAGAACTATATTTTTAGGATTTGGTATAATGGCTCTTTGATTTAGGTATTCATTTTTAGGGTTTTTTTAGTCATGATATTTTCTCTCGAAATAAGCTGAAAATCTAAGGTTTTTTATAGTCATGATATTTGTTTTTAATTGTATGGCTACAGAATGTCGAAATTTTAAGGTTTTCGGAGTCATGATATTTTATCTATAATTCCATGGTTAGAGATGTCAAAACTTTAAGGTTTTTCAAAGTTGTGATATTTATCTTTAACACCATGGTTGCAAATTGTTTGAATTTTTAGATTTTTTGGAGTTTTGATATTTAATCTTTAACATTATTGTCAAAAACTATTGGAATTTTAATGATTTTTGAAGTCATGATATTTTATTTTTAATGTTGTTGCTAAAAAATGTTGGAATTTTAGCCAAAGAAAAAACAACATCAACATTTTTTATTTCGGGTTATTTTTCATGTTTATTGCAAAATGATTTTAGTTTTTAATCTCATTGTTATTAAAAAATGAAATTTTACCCCAAAAAAAAGTGTTGATGTAGTATCAAGTTGCATCATCATTTTTCGTTTCAGGGTGTTTTTTTATACTTATTGCACAAAAAAATTGGTTTTAATTTTGTTGCTAAAAAAATGGAATTAATATCTATATATTATATCTATATCTATATCTATATCTATATCTATATCTATATCTATATCTATATTTATATTATATATATATATATATATATATATATATATATATATATATATATATATAATATATATATAATATATATATTATATATATATATATATATATATATATATATATATTAATATCATCAACACTTTTCATTTTCAGGGCATTTTTTCATGTTTTTCTGTGCAAAAATAGGGGTTTTTTGGGTTAGAGTTCTCATTTTGATGTTACAATTCCTTTCAAGTTGGTAACTTTGTTAAACTAGCTCCAAGAAAGTAGAAGGAAAAGAATTAGCTAGCCAAGTTGTTGAAGATTCCAACAACAGAAGAAAAGGAGTTGTTGGACAACAACAGCATCAAGAAAAAAAACAACATCATAATGTTAAGCAATAGAAAAGGCAAGAAAATCAATTGCAAAGGAAAGGAAACGATAATAATAGCCAAAGAGGCAGTAGCAGAAAATAAATTCTTATGGCAGCAATTCAAACATCCATGGAAGACACATGAAGAACTAGAAAAGGTCATTTCCCCCTCAAGGGAAAAGCATCTCTAGGTATCAAAGGTTCTTTCACAGTTATTATTTTTCTTGCAATCTGTATGGTCATAAAGTCATAGTTTGTAGATGGTCTACAACAAAATAGATTTTATGGGGTAGAAATAGGGATTGAAAGCTACAATTGTGGAAATTTTGGGCACAACAAAATAAGCTATAAATATGAGAAGACAAGGCATCCCTCGCAAACTATGCATGTAAATATAGCATCTCAACCATTGAAGACAAGAATAAATAAAATAATAGATGGATATGAGTTTGTCTTCAGTGCTCTATGCAAGGGAAACAGGATCAACGATAAAGGAAGAAATCATCAGAAATTTGATCTCTCTCTAAAGAAAAAACAAATAATAATTAAAAAGCGTGGTCCCTATATTTTAGTGATGGATTCCTCTACAAGTTCTAGTTGCATTAAGTGTAAGCTTCAAGCAAGTGAGAAAAACAACAACCTTGTTAATTCATCCTTGCAAACAAAGCAAAAATGTAGCAAGAGGATTTCAATAAAGAAAGAGATAAGAAAATAGATGTCTCTTCTAGACCCACGCAACAAAGATGAAAACCAAAGTAGGTTGAAAAATAAATTAAAAGGTAAGTATCCCATTAGGACTCCCACAAATATGTGGAAGAAAAAGGAGAATAATCTACTTAGGGGGACTAGATCCTTAGGTTCTCTTCATTAAAAGAAGAGAGTGGCTTCAAGTGAAGCCAAAATAAGTTAGATGCAGACATCAGAAATTTTATACACACAGGTGCATATGAATGATAGAGGCAATACCAAGTCCCCTTGCTAATTATAATAATGAATTTTTTTTACCTCAATTATATCAGCATTGCGGGAGAGAGGAAAGTGTATCCAGCATCATTCCAGGGGGAATACACAACATTTTATGTTGTGCGAAGAAGAGGAGATATAGTAGAAGAATGGAGTGATAAGGAGCCCAAAGATAATTCAAGTCCACAGGATTAGTCCCCAAGCAAAAGAAACAAGGTTGATGTAAAGAGGTGAGAAAAAAAAAGAGCAGTAGCTTAGGGGGAGTTGTTTTATTAAAAGAAGCAGGCATCATCCATTGGCTTAGAAAGAGTGATTGTTGAGGAAATTAAAGGTTTCCATCTTATATGAAGTACTCGTATTTCATTTAAGTAGAAAACTTGATTATGCCTCGCAATCTTGAGTTCATGTGAACAAGTGTTTGCTTTGCATGTTCCTTGGTTATCATTTAGGATTGTTATGTCAAGTGGTAGCCTTTGGCTCATTTGGTTTAATATTTTGTATATGTGGACATACCCTTTTAAGAAGTATTCATGGGAGTTTGCCTGGTGCTTTGTCCAATTATTATCAAGTCATTGGTGCAATTAGTGTTAGTTAAGCAATAGGGCCTAGTTGCAGATGCATGATCTCAAGGGGAGAAGATTTGATTGTTAGGATTCTCATGACAAGTGAGAAGTCACTGAAGAATCACCAATGAAGGAGTAGCCCTAAATTCATCATTAAGTATTAGTATTTGTAGAATCAGCGATCATTTGAGCTTGAATTGGTATGAATATGCATTGGTAGATAAGAGTATTCAACCATTGGCAAAGGAGAGGCCCAGCAGCCATGAAGTAAGACTTCAAGTTCCTCATTAGAGAGATATCGTCCCTTAAGAAGAGGGTTCTACAAAGGATAATTCACATTAGTATCCCAACCCTCAGACATTATTTAAAAGAGGGAGAGAAATCAGTTTTTATCCCTTTTCCAGTTATGTCAAAGGGGGAGAGAAACTTATAGGTGGATCAAGTACGAGAGAGAAAGCTAAATGATAACCATTAATAGGACGACTTTTTTTGGTTGGATGTAGCATGAAGAGTGGCCATCAATGTGGAGGAATGAGGTGTTTCCATCAATGCCAAAGGGAGATATTATTGGAAAGTTGGAATTATAGGATGACAAGTTACATAAATGGTATTGATGTCAATTGGGCAAGCATTGATGTTAATTAGGTTAGGTTGGCAGATGCATAATGTATGTGTCATTAATGTGGGCATTTCCTTTTTAGTTAGAGTTGGAGCCTTGGCCAAAGCCAAAGGGGGAATCTTTAAAGGTGTTCCTGCCTCAGGATATCAATTTAGATGCTCCTAAAAATGGCATAATTAGATAGTGCTTCGGAAATATTTTTCCAATGGTATGCTAAAGTTTGAATTTGGCTTCTCAAATTTAGTAGGCCAAAAGTGAAATTTTGTGACCTGTCCATGAGCCCCGCAGCATTTTCAACAACCAAAATGGTGTACAGGTGGACCAATCCAAAGCTGAAGAGAGATAGTGTGTAGTTCCACTAGGGACACATCGCCTCGACGGATTGATCCTGACAGTATCTAAAGGAGGTGTAAGTGTTTTACTCTAGGGACAAGACCATTAAGACGACATGGAAAATTGGTTGAAGTGCACTATATCTAATGTAAAGGTGATTGGTATATGTCAACCTCCTAAAGGTCCACCAAGGGCACATCACCTCGATGGATTAACCTCAGTGGTTTTTAGTGGAGTGCAATTTTTTATTTATGGGGACTTGTCCAACAAGAGGACGTGGCATGCAAATGATAGCATGGACCAATGACTAGTAGGAACATGGCACACTCTTATTGGCAGACCCATGTGATGTGGAGCCATTATGGCATGATGACGACAGTAATCTAAAGGCCTGATATAACATCATCATGACATCAGCAACCTAAAATTATGGGGTGATGTGGCACTCTAGGACATTGACACGTGGGATTTATATTCGGCACTTTTAGGTGGCCAAGTGGGATGAAAATGGGTGGCATGTAGATCAACTAGAAATTGACACATGGTAGTAGACGCAAAGGTGGCAAATAGTTGGCACAAATGTGACATGGATGTGACATCACCCCGCCCTGGATTTTTTGAAAGGAGGTACCCCGGAGGTTTTTGAATAGTCCAAAATAAAAAGGTCAAGAAGATAGAGCACGGAGGATGTGGTAGAAGACGTAGCAATCTTAGGGGCTATAAGTAACATTTGATTGGCACAAGTTATCATGGAGGTCCCCACATGACATATAACCTTGAGGGCTATGTCCAACGATTTTGAAAAGACCTCCATTGTAAATGTAAGGGGAAACAGGGCCTAGGGCTAAATGTCTCTCTAGGACTTGGTTCTATACAAAGGTCATGACTGATGACGCAAATATTTAAATCATGTTGTTTAAGTTCCTTGAGGCTTAGTGAAAGGGGTGCCCAAGACTCGTTTTCTGTGTTTTTTATGTGTTAAGTGACTAAGGGCCTTCAGGCTATTATAGAGAAGAGCCATTCAAAAAGGTGTTGTAGGCACATATTAATAGAGGGCTTAGGCATGTGAGGTTAACTTTTAGGCTTATTTATAAGAGGCTTGAATGGGTTTGTAACTTTGGTGCTATGTGTGCATATAAAAGCATTTAAGCATTGAGGGTTAAACACGACTGCGCTTGAACAGGTCAACAGTTGTTTAGCATAGGATGAACCATATTTGGCAATTATGCCAAAATTGGTTGACCATCATCCTTAGAGTTAAAAGAAGAATGAACGGGTCGATAGTTGTTTGGGTTGCATCACTTGAATGCACAAATTATTGTTAATGGAGTAGGTGAATTTCAGTACTTTAGAAATGGACTTCCTCACATGATCTGTACAAACAAAAAATAGACTATCATTTTGTTGATAGTATTGGACCTGCCAACATGCAGGGGATCTCCCTGATATGAAGTCCCAATTAGACCTAACACCATTTGGAGTAGGAGTCCCAGCAGTGGGTGGTAATGTTATGCCTTGATTAGGGAAACACGCAGAGGGAAGTATCATAACTTTGGGTGAGAGCAAGTGTGTGACCCTATGGAGAGTCAAGTGTGATGCTTGAAGCTTCCAAAACACGAAGGGAGAAGGAAGACAGCCCTTTGGAAGCCTATAATAGTACATAGCTTGAAACGAACACACGAGAAGAATGACATCACAAGCTAAGATGCGGAATAGTCCACAATTTAATGTGATAAATTAATACAACATTATACATTCAACAAGATTCATACAAATGCAAACAAAATGGTTCATAAGCATATGCATAAGTTAAATAACATACATTTCCAGTACAAAAATAATAGTCGTAATATATTAAAAACATATGCATGAAAGCATGTTGGCTCTGATTTTATTATTATAAGTGAAAGTTCCATTCATAAATACACCTTTGACGACCACTAGCCCCAATGGTGGAACATTACAGTCAAGAACACCTACTCCTCTAAAGAAGTATACTCACTCTATGCTACAAAGAATCCAAGGCTCTTCACAATACTCGCAAGCTCTTTCTAAGCTTAAGCATAACCAAAATCTTGGCTCCCAAAATCTTGTTACATGAGTTGTGAGGTTCTATTTATAGCAATATGGGGTGACTCTTCAAATCCCCTTTGTGACCTTTGGACTACTCTCATGACTGTTCAACTTATTTACAAAATGACGCATTACATTATATGATGACTCTTCATATTCCAATATTGGCACTTATAATTTCAATTACAACATAATTACAAATAAGATTACATTTACACTCATATCCATATGGGAAAAAATAGGGTAGAGACAACTTGACAGCCTAACAAGACAAGACACTATGATGCTTGGCTTTGGGAACACTCTAGCTTGGAAACTTCCACTTGATGCTTCTCAATCATGTATTGATACCAATCTTAGTATTGTGCATTGACATCTGCAAAATGCATGATACTGTCATGTTGGAAGCATATTCTAGCCTCCATAACATCCAGGTACAATGATTTGAAACCATTCTTAACTTATTTCTTGAGTAGGAGCAACATGGTTTTGATCTAGATAGGACCACCAATGTAGTTCTACATGTTTTCTCTATTCAGCTCTAAATCCTCCTTTGTGGCAACTTGTCTCAGCTGCTCCAAGTACTCTTCAATCTCCTACTTGACTTGGTGTTTTCATTTAGCTTTGGTGAGTGAGACGACTGATGGTATCTTGTGGGTTCTCACCATAAAATATAAATTGTTGTACAACCGTACATATGAGGCTTGAATGTTTCCAATGAATGAGGTGAGCCTCTTTTTTTTTTGAATTAGAATTCAAACTATTTATTTCTCCAACTCTACCTACAACTTCATCTTCTTTACCAAAGAAAGTGGTGCCCCTTTGTATCACATTATCCATTCTTGCGCAACAGTGATGGCTGTTTGTACATTCCTAATATTCTTAACAAATTCCTTGATCTACTGCTGCAATTTATGCAAGAGAACAACTTCGTTATGTACAATCATGAGCTCCTCATAAAGGTCATGCATGGTCTCTCCAAGTGTTGATACTTCACCAAGTATCACTGCTTTCATTTTCCCTAAGAAAACTTGTGTGGGAGCTGCATTTTGCGCTGTGTCACGGAGTTGTTCTATCTCTTGTTGGGCAACAAATAGATTTTGTATCAATTGATTACTCTCAGTCATCAAATACTAAGTGTTTAATCTTGAGCCTTAGTGTTCGGAACTAATTCCACAGTAGCCATTTATGAATCAGCATTTCAAGTCTATAGCAAGACTCATCATCAGGATAATACCTACAGAGAAGAGCACAAAAGGTAGGAGATTAATATAGAATGGTGTGAAAATGAAACAATTTACTTCTTAATGATTTTAATATTAAGAAATTAAATTATTAATCATAAATTAAATTATTATTTTTATCCTAATTCTTAATAAACAGAGTTACCGATCAAACGAGAAAATGAACTGGTACCCCTTTTTCTGAGGTAGCAAAAAATCACCCGATTTTGAAAAGTGGTGATGCGAAAATACATCTCTTTTTTAGCGTATTTTTGGCACTCTAAATTTTCTTATGTATCAAGTATGAACATTTTTTTTAGATGTTAGTGATTTTCATGTTGAATTTGAAAAGTGTTGATGCAACATCAACCCCTTTTGTTTAGAGGGTTGATTTTTGACACTTTAAATTTTCTAATGCCTTCTTCTTTCCATAAGATTTTTTTTTAAGTGTATTTTTTTGTGTTTGTGTGTTTTCATTTTTCTTTTCAATTTTGTTTGTAATGAAATCTTAATTTTTTCGCGTAGTTAAAAAATAAAAAATAAAAGGTCAATATTTTAAAGTTAATATTTTCTATATGTTTATGTAATGTTAATTAATATTTCAATGGACATCAAATAACTGTCACTAAAACACAATAATTTTAAACATTTGATAAAAATATATATATATAACACACACACACACACATTTTCTATATAAATATAACGAAAAAAATACACATTTTCATAATTTTTGTCAAAAATGACATGTCAAATAAATGATTTTTATGGGAAAATCCTAAGAAAAAACTTTAAAAAATAGCATTTTTTATGAATTTTATGTTAAAAAATAATAGTAATCACAGGTTTTTTACAAAAAAAAAAAAAAAACAAAAACAAAAACAAAAACAAAAAAAATTGATTCACATAAAAATTAAATTGAAAATCAGATAATACAAATATTGAACATATAACAACAATAATCAAATGTTCATTCTTCTCATAAAATCTCAAAGTCAAAACATTACAAGTAAAACTAATCAAGATCTCTCAAAATTGAGTTTGATTTGCAATCATAACATAAATGTCATCAGTGATATCATATAATCCATGTTCATCGTCTTCTTCAGCTTCATTATTTTCTTCTTCCACAATATTTCATGCTTGAGCTTCCTCATTTTCCTCTTCTAAAGGATCTTTCATGTCTGCAAATCTCCTAAAGTGTCCTTTTCCAATCATTCCATATAATGGTGGTTGAGGTTCCTTTGCCTTTTTTGCCACTTGTGATTCATTAAAATCTCCTTTCCTCAAACCAACTTCTTACATTGCATCTAGAAGAAATTGAAGAGCATTAATTATTTGTTGAATAAAATTGCATTGTAGTTGGTCTCTTTCAATTGCAATGCAATTTCTTCCTTTTTGTAGGCAACATGCTAGTGTTGTACCTAATCATCAAGCACAAAAACAATAAGTAAGTAAATTAGTATAAACACTTAAAAACAAAAAAATAAAATATTAAAATTCAATTTTATATAATAAAACCTATCTGGACTTGAAAATAAATCCAAAACACAATCTCTTTCATTTGAACATAAATCTATAAGATAGTTAATCAGTGTTTGTGGTTTTTGATAAATGTTAACTATCTCTCCTTTTGCATCTTTACCCTTATATGTTAACTTTTTTATGGCAACATCATGAACTAGTACTTGGCTATGACACTTTCCATCTACTCGGTTCAGAAGAATGAACTTATAGCTATCATCTTTTGCCCAACATTCAACATGGATGAACTCACAATCACTTGTAATTGGTTGATCTCTGGAAGAAATAAGTTTTGACTTTTGCATGTAACACGACATAGTAAAATTTCAATCCACTTGTACATAAAAAAAAATAATAATAATAATAATAATAATATTACATTAATCAAACATACAATTTCAATGTCTTACCATGTAAGTTGCATCCTTGAGTTTTATTTTCCATTGAAGCTTGTTAATAACATTGCAAATTGTGTGCCTGAATGAAATGTCACAAACCTCCAAAGTGGTGATGTTGTGACTTCTTGAAAGCTTGTAACCACTTTATTAAAATCTGGATAAGTGTAAGGCTCACTATCATATTCAATGTTTGGGAAATTGAAACCATGAGGAATGTTTGCAATAACTAGGGAATATTCCATTTTAGTTATGATTTTTGCAATGTCTTCATAGTCACCTTGTATTATTTGATATCGGGTAGTGTCCAATCCATTCCAAATGAAATGAGTAAGAGTAGGGTCAAGTTCCACATTCCTAAGACGATGCTTTCTCGGCCTTTCCAAATTAGTTTTTTCAATGAAACTTTTGAAAGTATTTGGTACTACATTCACATCCTTCTTCGACATATTTAATGAAATAAATAAATATAAGTATAAGTAATCTAATAAAATAAAAAATTATATGAATAAAATGAATGTGAAAATCAACATACCTTTGTGAATGTAAGATAAAAATCTTTAAGTGTTGTTGTAGAACCTGATTCTGGGTAGTTGAGTACAACATCATTCCAACTCGCTTCATTCAACATTTTAACCATATGTTCTTGTATTTTCATATAAATCTTATGACTAAATAAATAAAGTAAAAATTGTTAATATAGTGATATGTATAACAAATAATACCAACAACAATATGTTATATTTAAAAGAAAATTATAATCCAAGAAAAAGTAAAAGTAATTCAACAAACTTACTTTTGAAATTCCAACCACATTTCCTCCAATGACAATTCACCTGACTTCACACAACATAATATTGATTTGACTAGTTTTTCATCTTTCACACCTTTCAATGTTCTCCAAGGTGTGATAGTCATATCATCTGGAAGTTTCTTCATTTCAAGGTCTATCTTACTATTGGTACATATTATGGGTTTAGACCTTTTAACCTTCTAATTTTTTATGGCAATATTCTCCCACATTTCGAAAATGTCATCAATTAATTCCTGTATCTCCCGTGTTCTAAATTCCAACTATAAAATGTTATCTATGCCTCTGAATAGTTCTGAATTTACTTTGTCACCTTTTGATTTGATTCTATCCTCAATTTGATAACATGTTTCCATACAACATTCCTTTTGAAAGATTAAACTAACCTTTGCCTTATCCCCATCACATTTTTCTAAAAATTCATTATGAATAAATCTGACCCTTTGGATGAAATTCATAAACATTCTATACTCATTATCTGCATTATGATTCCATGCCAATACCTTTGCCTCTGTTTTTGTTAAACCAACATAAATGATGCATTTCACTATTTCAAAAAGATAGTTTCCAAGATATTCGTCGATCAATTGTTTTTTGGCCTCTGCTGAATGGTTTCCTCCAATTACATAATATTTGTAGTCAAAACATTGTGTCCTATCAAATGCCTCCTTATTGGGAACTTGATTTGGATCAATAAGAACCACATAATCCACCAAATGTGCATATGGATTGTACCTGAACAATGTTTTCAAATTATGGACATGCAGGTGATGTTCCTTTCTAATTTGATATTGAGATTGTCCTTCATTTGACCTATATAATTGGGTGACATTAAGCTCAAATGTTTTGCCACCATTAATCAATTTATTCTTCTTCAAGTGATTCTAAACATGGAAAATTTTAGGGGCTAATGTTCGCCCAGTGGGCTAATTTTCCATGGTTTTTCCACAAACAAATTCGCCAATTTTCAATTTTTATAAAAGATGATTCGCCCAAATTTTAGAATATAAAATTATTTTACCTTAAAAATCGCCAACATTATATAGAGACTATATATAAAATCATTATAAATTTGAATAGTTTTGCCAAATATATCAATAAAAATTTTATAGTTTGCATATTAGGAATTAGTGAGATTCGCCAATGTTTTAAACTTCAAGAAAATTTTCCATCCTTAAAATTTTCCTTGATTCTAAATGGCATTTTGTTTTGCTTTTATAATGCCATCCTCGAAATCAGCACCTGGTGTTATGATTTCTTTGTTGCCTTTAGAACTTTCACTTTGTTCTTCACTGTTGCTTATGATTTTAACAGATTCACCATTTTTTTATTTCTTCTTCTTCCTAGTTAACATATCTTCTTCTACAGAAATAATCTCCTCATCATCAAGTGGCAGAGCAACATCCATGGGCATTTTTCTTTTCGGTATTTTATTTCTTTTCTCCTTTTCAACAACAGTTCTAATCTCCTCCTCACTAATGGAAACATATTTTTGAGCTTCAGCTTGAACTACAACTGCCACATCTTCAAAAGAAACATATTTACCTTTGTTAGATTGACCCACCGTATGGATTCTTTGTTGATCCCATACATGTAACATTCCAGTGTCATGGATTGTTGATTTGTGCTTCATTCTCTTTCCTTGTTCTGACTCTATATGGAAACTGTTGATCAAATTCATAATATTTGGTTCCATATAATAAATACCCTCCAGCATCATTAAAATACTCTCAACAAAATCCTACCAAAGAAAATATAGTATGTCAATGATCAATCATTTATAAAAAATTTAATGATCATTACAATAGTACATTACACATAAATATAGATAAGAATACTTACAATGTTATTTGAAATGTTGGATGAGATTCTTCAGATGACGGTGTATATTCTTCATATGTGTCATACTTGTTCTTTGAGAGACAATATCTAACATTTTCATGTGACTTGGGAAATTTTGCAAGAACATAAACAGTGTTTGAATTCGACACCAAACATATGTCTCGTACCCTGCTTATCACCTCATACGGTTCACCCATGTAAATCATACCAGAGTGTAGATAGAGATGTGTACTATCATTGATTCAACATCTTTAACATGCCATGTAAAATTTGTTTTATTTTCTCGTGAATTCATCCATTCAAAAATAATATTTGGTGCACTTAATGGGCCAGTTGGTTGACTTTTACATTGTTTCTCAGTTTCGTTATGTTCGACAGTCTTCAAAGCATGTCCACCTGCAACTTTAGATGATGGAATTGTTGTCGTTGTTTCAAACATATTCACAGAGACCTTCCTTGATGCCATCTTCCTGAAAAACACACACACACACACACACACACACACACACACACACACACACATAAATATATAAACATGTAAATTAGTTAATCAAAAAACCATATATATTACTTAAAAATTTTAAAAAATAAATAAAAAATTGACACTATAATTGCTATTTAAATATAAAAATAACTTAAATTATATGTCATTTTAAAAATTGCTATATAAATTTATATCTACAAATTTATAAAGAAATTATTATATTACAAATTTTATTTATATATTTTTTAAATTATTATAAAAAAAGTATTAAATATAAATTTAAAAAATAAAAATAAAAAAATTTAACACGATATCAGGTTTGATAAGTTTTGGTTCATGGAGGTTTGAAGGCTCCATAAAAACCGAAATAACCAAGTACAATATTGGCAATAAGACAAGTTTCCCAAACATAGGAAATTGTTCAACGGTTTCAGGTTGTCCCTCGAACAGAAACAGCAACATGAATAATTCGGGTTTTGTTGGCATCATGGAAGGAACCGCAAGTTTTTTGAAGAATAAGAAAGCCAATGTCAGAGGCATAGGGCTTGGATTGAAAGAAGGGGAAGTGATTAGTGTTTGGGAAGATGAAAAAAACCAAGGTAGTACAGCAAAACATATGGGATCGAGGATGTAGAAAGGACCAATGACATCGACATTCATGTTTCAGAATTAATAAACAGCTCAGAAAGGAACTCCAGTTCTGAATGGAATGAGAAAACTGTACCCAGCGCAGCGAAGTTAAGAACCTTAGTTGGGTCGATTATTTGTGAGATGAGAAAAAAGACAGAAGTTTCTAATGATGGTGATGACTTCAAGATTGTCACCACCATGGAGAGATTAAGAAATCGTTTGCCCTCAGGAAGCTACGTTTTGGCTGATAGGGGTAAGAAAAATAGTGAACCACGTCTAATGGAAATAAATAAACTTGAACTTCGATGTAAAGAAAAGAATGACACCAATACTAACAATAATCTAAACAACAAAAAACTGGATAGGAACCAGACCGTAGGAGAATCTAGTGATAGTATCATAGGCCCCAGAAAAAATTGCTAAGAGTAACACTTGTGAATCTGCTAAGAGTAGTTCTTTAGGTAACTCCCCGAACCCTAGCACATCAGATAACCCAGATTTATACTCCAGAATAATTCCAAGAATAAAGGTAGTTAATTTGTCCTCTCAAGAATTAGGCCCAAAATTTATTAGTGTTCTCTACAAGGGTTTAGGATTTGCAGTTGCTCCTAGGAACATTCCTATTGAAAGTATCATTTGTGGCATAGAGGATGGGATGATTAACCTCTTCTTAGAAGACAAGGAGGCATTAAGATAGGAATTTTCCCTCATAATGAGAAAGGCTAAAGCTCCCAAGAGTAATTTAAGCAAGGAGGAGCAAAGTGCCTTTAGGTCCCTTTGGAATAATGACAAGATTGTGGTTCTTAAAGCAGATAAGGGGGGAGCAGCTGTGATCCTCAATAAAGAAGACTACATTTGTAAGATGAACGAACACCTTAATTGTGGTAGTTATAAGAAGCTTAAAACTAACCTCATTCCTAAGATTATGAGAGAAGTCAAGAAGGAAATCTTAGATTCCAAACTTGATGAAAAATTAAAAAAGAGATTAACTCCTTCCTGTGAAACCTTCCCAATAATCTATGGGGTGCCCAAAATCCACAAGGAAGGGGTTCCTCTTAGACCTATAGTTAATACCATTAGTTCCCCAACCTATGAGCTCGCTAAGTATGTTGCAAAGATCCTTAGGCCTCTCATGGGGAATACTGATTCTTATGTCAAGGACTCCCATGAATTTGTCAAGCTTATCAGAAATGAAAGGGTAAGCCAGTATGATATCCTGGTAAGTTTTGTCGTGGTCTCGTTATTCACCAAGATCCCCTTAAATGAAGCTATTTAGGTTATAAATGAAGTTACTGACACAGAAACTGCAAAACTTGTTGAGATGTATTTACAGTCAACAGTTTTCACATTTCAAGGATGTTATTATGAGCAGACTTCTGGGGTGGAAATGGGATCACCCCTATTGTCAATTGTGGAAAGTTTATACATGGAATACTTTGAAAATAAAGCCCTTGAAACATACCCTTTGAAGCCAACTTAGTGGAAACGATTCGTCGATGATACTAACCTCAAATGGACTCATGGTAGGATAGAACTTGATAAGTTCTTTATGCACCTTAACTCTATCTCTCTGAAATAAAATTTACTATGGACGTGGAGGAAGACAATAGTATCCCTTTCTTAGATGTCCTCATCATCACAAAAGAGGATGGCTCTTTGGGACATAGAGTTTTTAGGAAATCAACTCACACAGAAAGCTACCTTCATGTTGAATCATACCATCACCCATCCCAAAATCTTGGTGTCCTTAACACTCTTGCCATTAGAGCCTTTCGAATTTCTGACTCTATACATCTTGAAGAAGAGAAAAAGCATTTGTCTTAGGTATTTAAAGGTATAGGATATAAAGAAAAAGATATTATGAGAGCTATAGAAAGAGTAGAAAGGAGAGTGTTTTCACAAGAACCTAAAGCCCAAAACCTACCTCAGGGTGGTAGAGTTTTCCTACCATATATTCAAGGGGTGACAGGTAAGATTGCCAAAATATTGAAAAAGAAAGACATAGTCACTCAGTTCTCAGCACCTGGAACAATTAAACAAGGTATGAGGTCTGTTAAGGATGTTATTGATAGACGTCAACTCAAAGGAGTCTATAAAATTGATTGTTCTTGTGGAAAAAGTTACATTGGTGAAACATGGCACTCTCTACAGAAAAGACTAAAGGAAAATGGAGAAGATATTAAGAATGGAAGGTCTCGTACGTCGGCCCTTGCAGAACATTCCTCAAAAACAAAACACCAGGTTTGTTTGGAGAGCGCCTCAATTATCGCAAGAGAAGAATAATATCATAGAAGGAAGATCAAGGAGGCTCTTCAAATTATAAAACATCCATAGAATCTCAACAGAGACAATGGTATCGAGATTAGTGGAAGTTGGATTCCTTTAATCAAAGGGATTAGGACCAACAGTACATCTCAAGTAATTAGGTAACTACTCCTCTCCTATTAAAAGTTTATGAGCTC
>APFE031573657.1:0-12575 GCA_000404065.3 Pinus taeda
ATATATATAACTTTCTCTTCTTTAACCATTGGTTCCATATATTAACACGTAAATTCTCCCATCGGCTCTATTTCCTTATAAACCATTACAAAGGAAATACCCACAAAACAAACATTTCTGCTTTAGTATGGTCTTGACACACTTCCCAAGGTTCTGCATTTATCACAATCGGGTATCGTCTCCTCTGCAGTTCACATTAATACACACCTCCTCCGCATCCGATGTGATTGAAATGTTAGACTTCAAACTTTATAAACTTGTGCTCATAACTTCATCGGGTCCACACCCATCGACCCTTCACATTATCGCATGTCGCTTCCATACCTCGATCCCTGATCGACCAACTTGCATATTAAACCTTTGCCGTTGATCTACTCTTAGTAGATCTGATGGTTCACATTTGCTTCGGGTTGACAACAGACACAGGGGTTAACAACTCGATAAAGCGGTTTCTCCTCACTCCTCCACTGCTACGTGTGCTCCGATTAGTGCAATCGGAGCCAAGCACTCGATACAACTTACCATTGCTTTACCAGCTGTTGATGCCTCGAAAATCGTTGCAACAACATTGGGGAAAACCACTCGATTCAGACCTTAAAGGCAGCTCCTTTTCCGTTTGGTGTGGTGGCTTCGAATGGAAATAATGGGACCAGTTTCCCAATGATGGATAAAAGGGGATGGATAAATGGGTGGTTCTCTAATATAATGATAATGGATGAATGATTTAATCTAAAAAGTGAAAATATGAACAACTATCCTATCCCGGGAAATTTCTGCTTTTAGTGTAATGTTTGATAATCTTTATCCACAAACAGGCATATAGATGACTCTATTGGTAAACAAAGACATTTATTCATATGATAATTACTTTGTTCAAGTAGTTGAACAAAGTAATCATTAAAACATTATTACACTATTCTTTATATATCACTGACACAGATATGACTGAAAGAATAACACTCCTTAAACATTCAATAGTGAAAAATATAAGGACTGCTATTAAAAACACATACATATATCCAATGATAGCAAGATTAAACAAATGACGATTCACATGAAAGAATGAAACAAGATCATAGATAATAGTACCATATGTTATTTGAATCACTCCTAATATCAATCGCATTCAAATTCCTTCTTCCAACTTAGAAACACTTTCACATCAAGGCAATAGTGCACATCCCATCAAAGCTTTCCTTGTTAAAATTCGGAATACTGGCCCAGTCTTTATAAAACATATACGGGAAGCACAATAGTGCGACTTCCAGATTTGAGTTTATACAAAACCTGAGGACCCTTTCTAAATGCATGAAAGGGCCTATAAATACCAATTAGGCTAACTAATTACAAAAATAAAATGCTATTAATTGGTATATCTAAATCATGAGTATCTTCTCAACATAGGCTTGTTTGCAGTCGCCAGCATGATTCATTGTTTCGGATGATCTCCTTTTGATTTGAGTTGGCAGATTGCAAGCATCGGTTCCAATTCTGGAGGACAAGTGAGACGAGAATGTAGTTGAGCTGAGTATGTGGCATCATGGATTTCGGGAATGATACAACCGATCGCATCGGTTAAACATTTGAGAGCGACCCTTTGACTGTATGGTTTTACTAAGAAAAACCAAAAGGTATCCCAAGTTAAACTTTGGATGCCGGCAATTAATCTTCCATTATTCTCCAATTCTTGATTGCATGTTTTTTCCAATGCTTTGGCTGACGGCAGTTTACCTGGAGTGCACTGCGAAATCATGTTAGACAGATGAAGAGTGTTATTGGTTAACTCAATTAAATTATTGGTAGATAATCTGCATCTTGATATTTCTCTCTCTGCTTTCATTAGCTGTGATTTCCATTCGAAGAAAAGGATCTCTTTGTGTGACTCTAAAATTTTAGGCAGATTTGCGGCTTGCCCTTGGCTGGTGTTTTTCCAAGCAAGGAAGTTGGTTAGAGTCTCATCGACCTGTTCCAAATCCTACCTAGCATCGACTGACTTGTCAACTATTGATGCAGTAATCTCACAAAGGGGCTCAACTAGAGAAATGTTATGACATAGCAGTCTTAGCTGTGTAACCAATTCTTTGTTGATCTGGAGAGATTTGGACCTGAAATCTGCTGGTTGCGGAAGACTCTTGAACTTTTCTACTTGATGTGACAGCTGAGCGATTTGCTCGTCTTTCATTTTCATCATTTGTTCATTCATTGTCTTTATTCTGGCCAATGCTTCGAATAATTCCTTTTGTTTTTGTATTGCACTTGAGTCTATCCTCTGTTTTTCCTCCAGCAATTGCTTATTAATTGATTGTTTATCTACTGCTGTGTTGATAATTATTGTTCTAACTGTTCAATTTTCTGCTGTCTTTCGGACACTTGTAACTGCAATGAAACAATTGTTTGGTCTCTTTCCTTAAGTAGATTGCTTACTTCCAAGGCTTTATCCATAGTGGCTGCTGAATAAGCTCCGGCATACTGAGAAAGTTTTGTAAGGTCATCGGAAGGGTTAAACTCTTCTTTCCACACTACATTAGATGTCTTTGTTTGTGTTGGAAACAGGGAAGATTGATCAAGTCTTCTCATTTTCCTCTGTCTTTTCACTACAACCCTGTGTTTGGGACTGTAAAAGACATCTAATGGAGGTATGCCTTCTATCTGCAAAATAATTTGATCGGATGGATCCTTTGGAATTATTTCTACATCTGTGTTGGTGGGTAGGCCACTAGTTCCTTCAATTAGAACCGTTGTTGATGCTGTATCTTGTCCGACTATTACTTTGGGTGTGCTGGTACCTTGTGAACCTTCCAGATTGCTTATAATAGTGTCAAATTGTTGCCATTCTTGGAGGAGCTTGGGATCAATTTGAGTATCCATATTGATGTTTTCACTGCCCTTATCCTGTTCTTTTTTCTGCTCTTTCTCCTGTTGTGGTTCTTTTCCTCTTTCGAGAATCTTTTCTATAGCAGGGGGTTTATCAATAATTCATTGTCTAGGCTTGCTTGACGGGATTGTTGGGGTAGTAGCTAATAAGTCCAGAGGTAGAGTTTGCAACCTCTGTTCCCTGAGCCTATTAAATTCTACTAGCCTTTCATTGTTATATCTCATTTTTGCCAGCGTTTGTACCTGGAATAATGATTCTGCTGAAGAAAGCAGGTCATCAAACTCATCCTTTTCATGATCAAACCTTGTAAGTTTGGCTTGTTCAAGCACAGTATAGGCAACTTTCCTTGGATCAAATTTCCTGTTAGGAATGGTTGCGAGATTGAGCATGTTTATTTTTCCTGCCTCCTTCTCCGCATGCTTGTAATCGTGTAGAGTATAAACACCGCATCTCAAAGGAAAAGTACGCCAAGCCTGCTTTTTAGAATTCCTAAGAGTTTTGGATGTTCCTGCTGTTGTTATTTGGTAGGCCAATTCTCGGGCTAACAGCTTGTCAGGTACATACAGAGGAAGGACATGAGGTCTTGCAAGGCTACCAAAAACCCTTATGTATGTGAACTTGTCTTCCCCGAACCAATTTCCTATAGCGGTTAGGTCAACCTCTACTTCCGTGGAAATTTTTGGGGCAGGCTTATCAAAAATGGCATAATAGATAAGTAACATGAAACCATTACAGATTTGGTACAAGTGGTCCTTATAGTGCGCCTTCCATAACTTTTGATGATAAATGTGGATTGGTATGGGGTCTTGTGAAGTCCATCTCCACCCAAGTATAGGAAATTTAGAATTGAAGCAAAGAGTATCCATAATATAATCACTATAATAAAAAGGAGGAATAGTCCTGTCGGTTACGCGAGTTTTTGATCTAAATTCAAGAATTGTAGTGGCTAATTTATCTGACAATATGTTTGCCCAATCTATTACTTCACTGTTAACTGCCGCTTCCATTAAAGGAACCATTTCAATAGTGAACTTTGTAGAATCATGCAATCCCCAAATTCTACACATCATTGCCCCGACATAATAGTAAGGAGAACATAATGAATCTACAGAGTACTTACTTGAGGATTCATGTTTGTGCCTTGCGGTGTTCTGTCTCCACTCCCGAATTGGGGCCAATTCAGTATCATTCTCTCTTGCGAACTTTTCAAGAAAGGCTTTATTGTATTTCTTTTGAGGTTTGGGCAAGTGATACATTTTCATTAAGTCATCAGGCTGAAATGAGGCAAAAATCCTTCCGTCAATTGTGCAAAATGTTCTACTTAAAACCAGGATCTCTTCTTTTGCCCATCACACTACATTAGTGTATGGAAGAATTTTCTCATGTGCTGCTATTCTGTGCAAATATGAGTCAGCTAAATCTTTAAGGGAAGCTTCTGAATTTCTAGTTGAATCTGTGGTAGCTTGTACTGGTACTGCCTCAGGCTCCTCTGCTTCAATTAAATTGTAGATGCTTTGCCAACTTGTGTTTCCAATGCCAAGACACGTAGTGTCTGAAATCAAACCCTTTTTGCTTGGTCCTGCATCACTGGTGGGATGCACTGTTGCTGCGAGAGCCGCTGCTGCCGCGGATCTCTTGGTTTTTTTCCCATTTGGTTTGAATTTGTTCTTTCGGCGAAGTTCTGCGCAAGGAATGAAACCAACGTGATACAGAGAATAGGTAGTATGAGCCAATCTGAAAGAATTATATCAATTAGCAAATAATGAAAGATTATAGTGATGCTGCCGCATATACAATCTCAGGGAAGATCTCAGCATAACTGCTTCATTAATTGGCCTTTTAACCTGTCAATCATGGTAAAGGAGTTTTAAATACCCATCATATTATTTATATTCCGAATGCTTGATTTAAGTGTGGCTTGGATTTTTGGTGGATAATCGTAAGTAAATTGTAATCAGTAATTGGTAACATGAATGGGAAGGCTTTAACAATAATCCAAAATAATGTCTACAAGCCTTTTTTTTTAAATATGTTTTGAAACTCGTGCCTTAATGTATCGCAATTGGGGATGGACTTGGGTCATATTACTTATGTCATTGCAAAATCGTTGATCGCCGATGGTGATATACCTTATCGCATCGGGAGATTTAAAGGTGTCATAAACATGCGCTGTGCTACATCCTCCGATTGTCGATAGTGATATCACATCGGAGAAATAGGGGAGGGTCTTTCATTATACTTGCTATTCGCCTTTCCCGATATCCGATAGTTGTTTGCTTTTCGGATCAGAGTAAGTTAATGGGTGCATACATTATTTTTTCTTTATTGTTGCAATATGTGATCTTGCGATCGCTTTATCGCAATAATAAAGAATTTTATATTTATTCATAAGACCGATTTCATTAGTTCAAAAGGTTTATAATATAACATTTCCATTGGACCTTTTGATGAAGATTTTTCTAATGATGAGTTGATACCAATTTATTCACACATCTATGTTTAAAAGGGACCCATTTCATATTATAGTTAGAAAGAAAAATTTTATGAAATGGGGGGTTGTTGTACAACACAACACCGCCCAAAATACCACTCAAGGTTATAAATCTGCCTTTTCACTGGGTTAACTCCTACGCTCTTTCACATGCGATGACCGTTGATCTACTCCATCGGTCGGTTCCGATAGTTCCTTTAGGTTCCTCTTTGTTTAATCTGGGCCATTGATCATTGAGATCCAACGATTACTCTGCGCCAATGCCTCACTTCTCTACTTGTCCCTTTTACTTAGACTTTACGCTATTTTCATTGGTTCCTCTGTGATTTTGGGCTTTTCTTTAGGGTTTCGAGTTTTCACTCTTCCACTTCCTCAAAGCTTAACTCCGCAAATTATCCCTTCACTTCCTCTCTAGATCTTCCTCTGATTCTTCAGCTAGATTCCAAGATCCCTAATGACTACTCTAAATCATTCTGTCCTCTTTACACATTCTATAGAACTCTGTCTGTAACCTTGTTACAAAACTTGCGAATTATTAACTTACATATAATATAATCACTCGATATTCATTCCACACATCCATACAGTTCTGGAATAAAGCTATGTATAAATAAATATAAACAATTGATTACATATCAGAGTCTCTTTTTCTCTCACAGGCCTGTTCTTCAATATCAGTGGCCTCCCCCTTATTCTCTGCCCGTAGGCTTACATTTATACCAGAAAATGTTCTTTTGAACTAATTCTGGTTCAAATCCTAAATCTACTGAACTGACTCCTAAATCCTCTATGTCCACTTCTAACTTCATTTAATTCCTAAGAACTCTCTCTAGTTCCTCAAATCATGAAACTGCTTTAAGAGTTATAATTGACTTTTAACTCTTTTGTCTTTATTCACCACTCATGTTCTCCTTTATTCGAGAGCATTTACAACTTCCTGACATTATCTAATTAATTCCTATTCTACCCACTCAAAAGCCTAAAGATTACATTAATTCATCACTTAGGAATCCAACTTCCTTAAAATACATGACCCCTTATGTCTACTAAAATACAATGATTTTCATTGGGTTGAATGCTCCCACTTCAGACTCCCAAAGTAGAAAATATTCATGATCTCCTGATCATGTGTCTTCATGTGTTGATAGAAAACCTCAAGGGTCCCAAACTTTAGTTTGTAACTGTCTGAAAGATCTGCACCTTTGTTGCTACTGTTTGTCTGCTATTTTCTATTTCATCTTCCTCTCCTTGTCAATCAGGTTCAAATTCTGATTGATCATGTTTCCTGCTGCTATCATTTTTCTCCATATGGACTGCTTCATCATTAACTGCCATAACTCTTCAATCTCCATCTTTAACATATCTTTGGGTTGGTCCATATTCTGCCATTCACTGTTACCTCTTTCTCTCTACTTCAGGTTGTTGCTACTGTCCATTAACTCTTCGAATTGATGTTTATTGTATTCTACTTTTTCTCTTGCTACCATTGTATACATTGCTTCCACCCAAACTTCATGAATATCTTTAAGGATATCTCCCTCTACAACATATAATTTCTTCATTGAATTATGACTTTTCGGCATTATCTCCGTCAATTGAAAATTTTTGTTCTGTGGATTAAATTTTTCCATAGAATCTTCTTCTTTCATCTTTATTTGGCTGCTCATTTGTGTAAAAATTTCTCCAGCATTTGCAACTAAACCTACATTCACAAAACATTTTTTAAAATAAAAAAACATAAGGCTTCTATGCCTCATTTTCCTTTGGCAACAATTCAATTTGCTACTCTATTTTATCCTCCTCTTTCAGCATATGAGTATGCTAATTTGAATTCTCAAAAGAATTCATGAGACTATCAATTAGCCTCTCCTCCAGATCATCTGTTTAAATGATGCCTCCCTGGTTTTGTTCACAATAGTGAACTTCTTCTTCCTTAGCCTATTGTTGGTTAACTATTCTTTGAAATTGTTTGATTCTTACTGCCTCCCTTTCATCCTTACCCTCTTGTTCTTTAAGAACCTCCATATCATCTTCAAACATCTTTGTCCTTTCCAAATGACATTCATTTGATCATTTCCTTGGGACAACATTTCTTCAGTCTTCATTGGAATAAGACTGCCATCTTTCTCTTCTATGACAGCTTTAACATTCTGCTGCCTGCTCCCAGGTGATTCTTCTATTTCCTTCTGGTTCTAAGATCTTGCCATCTCAGTCTTGATCTGAACAGATTTCAGATTCTGCTCCTTCTCTCTGACAAAATCTAAAGTTTGTTCATTCTCCTGTGATGTACCTGCAATCACCCACAAATTATTAATTTTAAAATCATAAGACCTAGCAGTCTTACTCGCCTCTTCAGTCATCACATTTCTTTGCTGCTTGGAATATTCTACGTGATTCAACTCCTCAGGCTCAACTTCATCTCCTTCCTTCACAAGGAATGGTTCTTGTCTTGTAAGAGCTCTAATTATTAATTTTTCAACGAGTTCTTTCTGTTGTAACAACTCAATACTTTCCTCCTTTGAGAGGTCTTCTTCATCATACTATGCTACTCTAGAGTGCCTTTTATCCCCTAAAACACATTGCTCTCCATACTTCAGTTCAAGAGCTCTATTCAACTTCGCTTCAGAGTATTCATATTCTGTAAGATACTCCTCCATTCTTTCGACAGCTTCACAAGACTGTCTATCCTCTCCTATGCATCCTGCAAGCACACCAAAACTATTAGGTTAAAAAACACAAGGCTTGATGACCTTATACATCAACTCTTCATCTTCAGCCAGCATCTCCTCATGCTATTTTGAACTATCCTGATAGTCCATGAGACCTTCACTTGATCTCCATTCTTTATCTTCAGTGTAGTCTTCAATTTCCCCCAGAATTTCTCCCTGTTGGACTCTTCCATTTCCAACTCAACTTCCTTGAGTTTATCCCTCAGCCACTTTACTTTCTTTTTCTATAGCCTTCTCTGCATCTTATGCCATTCCATTGGCTTCTTCCTTAATACCCAACCTTGTCTCTCGTTTTCCTCTAGTCGCATTGTTAACACATCAAGTTCTTTTCTTATCTCATCCAACTCCTTGTCAATCTCCTCTTGACTCAGTCTCTTGCCATCTGCTTTGGCATTCTTCTTCTCATATTTTCTGTTGTGGCTTCTCTCTGAACCTCTGTTATGACTATTAGTAGTCATCTTCTTCTCCTCTTTCTTCATGAGCTCCTCACTCATCTGCAACAAGCCTCTGCAACAACTAGTCCTCCTCGTTGCAATCTTACCTCACTAAGCTCTCCTCACTCAGTCTTTTGGTAAGCACGGGTCCTCTGTCTGGAACCTCCTCTTGAGCAACACCTTTGCTCCTTCTAGGCTTTTTCAATCTTTCACTCTCTCTTGAGAACACGTCAACTGTCCTCTCGTTGTCCAACCTCTTCTTGGATTCTTCAGGTTCACTGCCACTTCTCCGTCAGAGTGTTTTCCTTACTCTGCCTTCAAGAACACATCTAGTTCTCCTCTCACAACTCCTCTCACTGGCCTTTGCTGAGATGCTTCATCTGTAACCACAATCTTCAATTTCAATTTGAAACAAAACACACTATCTTACCTCCAAGATCTATGTATGATCTTATTCTCCTATTCTTCTGCACTTTGAATGGATTGTCCTCTGTTTGGTCTCCAAGTCCTCTTTCCTTCAGAACTTGTACTAAGCAATGTTTCTCTCACTTTTCTTCAAGGAATCCTCTGTTCCTGTCTACTCCAAGCCTCTGCTGGAACTGATACAATCTCCCAAGAACTTCACAAATTCCCCTACAGTCTTCTATTCTAGGCTCTATCATTCATCAATTAACTTATGCACATTACCTTCTTCTGTGTGCAAACTCCTTTTCATAGGAAATATTTCCCCGCTCTGATTACAATTATGCTATGATACCAAATGATGATAGGTTTACCTTGCTTACACCCACAGTATGCATCTAAAATGCATAAACACGTTTGTCCCAAGTATTTTAACTCTCTAAGGTCAAAATCTTCAACCTCTGATGGTTAATGCCCTTCATCAATTCCTATGTTGAATGATTTACTAATGCCCAACATAGGCTAATCCCTGGTCCATATACACTTATCGAGACTTTAAACAACCCTCAAGCCTTCATTTATGACTTTATTAAAGTCATTCGTTAAATCCTTCCTATCGGAACTTTAAAACCCTTGACAACCTTCATTTACCCTTATACACCCTTCGTTAACCCTTAGCACCAATTTTATATATATAGTATATATTATATATATATATATATATATATATTAGATATATATATTATATATATATATAGATATACAACCTTTCTCTTCTTTAGCCATTGGTTACATATATTAACACGTAAATTCTCCCATCGACGTTATTTCATTATAAACCATTACAAATGAAATACCCACAAAACAAACCCTTTTGCTTTAGTACAGTCTTGATACACTTCTCGAGGTTCCACCTTTATCCCAATCGGGTATCGACTCCTTTGTGGTTCACATTAATACACACCTCCTCCACATCCGATATGCGATTGAACTGTCGGACTTCAAACTTTATAAACCCACACTCATAACTTCATCGGGTCCACACCCATCGACCCTTCGTATTATCATATGTCACTTCCATACCCCGATCGACCAACTTGCATATTAAACCTCCGTTGTTGATCTACTCTTAGTAGACCCAACGATTCACATTGCTTCAGGTTAACAACACACACAGGGGTTAACCACCCGATAAAGTGGTTTCCCCTCACTCCTCCACTGCTACGTGTCCTCCGATTAGTGGAATCAGAGCCAAGCCATCGATACCACTTACCACTACTTTGCCGCCAGAAATACCACTTTAGGTTATAAATCTGCCTTTTCATTGTGTTAACTCCTGCGCTCTTTCACATGCGATGACTGTTGATCTAGTCCATCGGTTGGTTCTGATAGTTCCTTTAGGTTTCTCTATTGTTTAATCTAGACCATTGATCACTGAGATCCAACGATTACTCTACGCCAACGCCTCACTTCTCCGCTCATCCCTTTTACTTAGACTTTACGCTATCTTCATTGGTTCCTCTGCGATTTTGTGGTTTTCTTAAGGGTTTCAGGTTTTCACTCTTCTGCTTCCTCAGATCTTAACTCCGCGAATTCTCCCTTCGCTTCCTATCTAGAGCTTCCTCTGATTCTTTAGCTGGATTCCAAGATCCCTAATGACTCCTCTAAATCGTTCTCTCCTCTCTGCGCATTCTATAGAACTCTGTCTGTAACCCTGTTATAGAACCTGCGAATTATTAACTTACATGTAATACAATCACTCGATATTCATGCCACACATCTATACAGTTATGGAATAAAGCTCTGTATAAATAAATATAAACAATTAATTACATATCAGAGACTCTCTATCTCTCACAGGCCTATTCTTCAGTATCAGTGGCCTCCTCCTTCTACTCTGCCCGTAGGCTTACATTTATACCATAAAAGGTTCTTTTGAACTAATTCTAATTCAAATCCTAAATCTAATGAACTAACTCCTAAATCCTCTATGTCCACTTCTAACTTCATTTAATTCCTAAGAACTCTCGCTAGTTCCTCGAATCATGAAACTACTTTAAGAGTTATAATTGACTTTTTACTCTTTTGTCTTTATTAACCACTCATGTTCTCCTTTATTCAAGAGCATTTACAACTTCCTCACATTATCTAATTAATTCTTATTCTACCCACTCAAAAGCCTGAATATTACATTAATTCATCACTTAGGAATCAAACTTCCTTAAAATACATGACCCCCTATGTCTACTAAAATACAATGATTTTCCTTGGGTTGAATGCTCCTGCATCACATCTGGTGCAAATTCTAGTTTTATTATTATGATGATGATTAACTTCCACTTCCAATCAAACCTTAATAGAAGAAATTAATTGAGACTTTTCAAAACTTTATTTCTATAATCAAATAGAAGGGAGAGGAGTGTTCTGAGATCACTATAGTTGTCCTAGATGAACAAGTTAAGGAGGTTCGAAGTTTGGTAGATGTTTTGGAAATGAGAAAGGATGTGAGTGATGGTCGGACAATCCAATAGAAAGTGTTTTCCGTTTTCAATTCTTTTAGTGACGCACGGTTGACAGATTCTTTCTTCTTAGGGTGTTTTGGAGACAGACCAATCCCAGTTTCACTTCGAAGTTCGTGGGAGTTAGTTCTTATCTTCACAATGTTCATTTTTTTCTTAGCACTATTCAAAACAAAGGGAGGGGTTGATCATCTCCCTATAGTACCTTAGCTTCCTTTTCCCCTCAAGCTCCTTATCCTCCAACAATTTGTCCTTAAATTTGGAAGCGATAGTATTTTTAATATTATCTCTATTCTCCAAGATGATCTCCTCCTTTTACCCTCCAATAGTTGAGCCATACTTTGGCATCCTTGTGCCAACCTCAGTTGAGCATGGGGGCTTTTGCTAGAGTTAGAAGCAATTTTGGGGAACCTCTTGGTTTCCATGCTATAAAGCTTCTTCTTATACATCAGATAGTGAAACATAGCCATGCTTTCAACGGGGGAAATGCTAGCTTTAGTCAAAAGGATTATATAAAGAGTATTACCTTTAATCTTAAAGTTGTAGGTTATAAATTGCTTGTAAATTATCAAATAAAATTATTTTAAATAAATAATTTATATCGAAATGTTCAAATTAAATGAATTTTAAAAAATATTAAACTAAATATTTTTATACTATAATATTGATAAGATTATTAACTAAAAAATCTAATAATTTTGAAATATTTTTCAACTCATCAAAGTCAAACAGCACAAAAGCTTACTTGTTTATATGAACGTTTTAGCCTATTGAAGATGACAGTCTAGTGCCTTATGGTATTGCGTTATAAATTAATATAGTTTACAATATTTTAAAAAAATATATCAAGTTTAATATTGAAAAGATTATTAATTAAAAAATAATAATTTTGGAAAGTTTTTTTTCAACTCATCAAAGTCAACACACAAAAGCTTATTATATAATAAGTTTAAATATTGTAGATGACATCTAGTGCCTATGGTATGTTAATTTAAAAGAAATGGGCCATTGGAAAGGGAAGGTAGCATGCTTATTTGATTTTTATTTGATTCAAAGATGTTTATCTGAGGTCTAATTTTGAAAAATGAAAACATATAAGAATTTTTTCAATACATAATTAATTTA
>APFE031573660.1:0-102813 GCA_000404065.3 Pinus taeda
AACCTACCTTAGGTGTTTCACTTCAGAAAAGCAACACCTTTGGGTACAGTGGCTACCTCTGGCTGAATGGTGGTATATCACCAACTATCATGCCACCACCAAAATGACTCCCTATGAAGTAGTATATGGTCAACTCCCACCTTCACCTACTTCGTATCTCAAGGGATGCTCAAAAGTACAAGCAGTGGATCAACTCCTACAACACCACGCAACCATGCCCACCCATCTTCGAGAGAATCTTCATCAAGCTCAGAACCGCATGAAGCAACAGGTAGACCAGCATCGCTCAGAGCGCCAATTTCAAGAAGGGGATTAGGTATTTTTATGGCTCCAACCATATAAGCAAACATCACTCAAAGACAAGGGGTGTCAGAAACTCTCTCCCAAATTCTACGGACCATATCAAGTACTTCAACGCATTGGAGAACTGGCCTACAAGTTGGCCTTGCCACCTACTCCAAAAATCCATCCAGTTTTTCATGTCTCATGCCTCAAGAAAGTGATTGGGAACAATTGCAGAATTTAGACCAGTCTACCAGAATTGGACGAAGAAGGGTCCATCTGGCTTCAACCATAACAGGTCCTAGACACACGAGTCAAACAACTGCGTGGCCGTATGATTAAGGAAGTCCTAGTCAACTGGAAAGACACCTCTCCGGAAGATGCAACTTGGGAGCCAGCCACTATTCTGTAGCAGTTTTCGCAGCTTCAGCCTTCACGACAAGGCTAGTCTTAAGGGGGAGGGCATGTTAGGGTCCCACCCTAACCCCCTTATCTATGTAATGGGACCACGTCATAGTCAAGAGTCAATAATGCCCATATTAATAATTGTAAGTGGTTAATCCACAATTAATAACGGAACCACAGTTAGTTGCAAATGGGCCGTAGTATTAGATAGATGGTATTAGTAATACCACGGTATTGCCCGTGGTATTGCATGTGTGAGTCATATATAAAGGATAGAGACTCCCTGCGAGGAGCATCGTGTCTTATTTTGTAATCGAGCTCTGCTCTATTGGAGGTTGCCCCCTCGAAGAGGCAAGTGAACATTACTCTCTGAATAATAAAATCATTTCTATTCTGTGTTATGGGTATATTTTCTTCGCATATTCTGTGTTCTGGGTATCTTTTCTTCACATTCTGTATTTGGGTATCATTTGCAGGTTAAGAGCATAACAGGTTGTAACATTATTTTGTTTTGATAAGTTAGTATATTAGTCAAAAATAATTTTAAAATGTTAAGTTAGGATATGGATGAAAAAGAAAGAAAAGTTAAAATGTTAGGCCCATTTAATGTTTTAAGGCATCCATATCAATAAAATGTTAGGTGTTAGATGCCTGAAACAAATAAGACAAAAGAGAAATAAAATGTTATGGAAGAAAAAAGAAAAGAATGGCTTCATTTCATATTTTTATAAATTCATAGGGTGCTAGTTAAAATGTGCCACAAGTAAAATATCAAATATTATTTTCATGTGCAGAAGAGAAGGAAAAGGAGTAAAGGTTTTCTCTAAGGATTATATATCAATTATTTTGGTATTAATCCTATCCCTAAGTTTTCGAAAAACCAAAGTTCCCAATCTACTCATATTATCCTCCACCCACTTATCCCTAAGTTTTAACACCCCTCTCATACACCAAATATTCCCCTTGCGCATTAATTATTTAACTCCTGTCAGCCCCACCGAGTGTCCCGTCACATCATGAGTTAACCCTCTGCCACCTCTCACTTCATCTCTACCCATCTCCCAAGATTTGACAGCCCACATGACATTTTGGCCCCCCCTCACCATCCAAAATTTACCGTCGGGGGGTGGGGGGGTCCAAAATGGGCGGTATACGAAACCACGCCCTCCCTTACGTGTCAATGCTAGAGCTTTTTGGATCCCCCTTAGATGAAATAGCTAACCACCCTCCCCCTCTCTAAAACATTGTTTCCCTCACTCCCGATAGTGCTGTCCTACCCGTTGCGCTCTTACCACTTAGCTTATGCCACGTCATTCGCCCATTAACTCCATCAAATCACGTCCACTCCCTCCTCAATTAATCCATTAAGAAATCAATTGGTTTATCCATTAATCCAATAGACCCGCGCTACCTTCAACGAAAAAACCAAATTGATTATATAAACCTTCCTTCCACTTGTGAACAGGTTACTGAATTCATGCATTGTCATTGTTATTGATTTTTCACAGGTTTGCTGGACTAAAACTTCGAATTTATCACCTTCCAGTGACACTGTTTGCTCATTTTTTTCAAGCTATTGCCCCTATTCTTACATCCAAAACCTGAATCCTATCTATGTATTCAAAATCCCAATCCAGTTTTCACTCTTGTTCTTTACCTTAGCCAAGAAGCCTCCAAAGGACAAAGGACCAAAGGAACCTATCAATCCTCTGATCTATCCTCCCATAGATCTTCATCACGTTCCTTTGGCTGACAGAGACTATAAAATCCATGAATATTTTTAGTGCCTAAATCTACCTCAGGCTAAGAAAGGAAGGTCTAGGGTAACATCAAACCATGCTTAACCTGGTAGCTAGCCCTACCAGGTCGGGAGAGGGCTCTCTCCTTGTCAATCTCAATGAAAATATGGAAAGAAATGCTTGAGATGACTAATAAGAATAATAATTTTAGGCTAGGTATATGCTCAGAGGATTTTGATTGATTTTAATGGTTAGTTGTTGGATCAGATGAGGAAGGCATCTTTGGGTCCGAGAAATCAACACAGATTTACAGAGGTTTCTGTGGGGCGAGGTAGGAAAGTGTTTTAACACTTTGAAATGAGTGTAATGATGAGTTTAAATACTGATGAGGATTTGGAGAGGACATGCAAATGTAATGATTCCTCTTCAAACAGTAGAAAACATATAAAACTAAATAAACCCCAAGGCAGAGCACTGAAACACCAACGAATTCTACTTTTTAAACTTGATTCATTTAGTTATGCAGAAAGAGAGAGAGATGATGGCACATATAAACATAAGATCAACTGAATAACATAGAAGAAAACAATGCTCATTGACATTACCACAAGAATCCCACAACATGTTGAAAAACCCTAGTTTATTTCCTTGCCAAACTGCAAAAGTGATGTACAGAATAGCTCAATGCATCCACAAGAGTCCAACCTTGACAAATGACTAAGAAAGTACAAGATATAGGCATCAAACCACCTATGCTACCATCAGGGGTTGAATCCATGAGTCAAGGAGCTATTTCAACAACATCTAACCTAGGAACTGAAAAATAGGCAGTGGAACAACTTGCCTCTAAAACTATGGAAATTGATTCATTCAGCTCAAAGCCACCTATAACTAATGTATCTACCTCTTTTGGTCATTTTTCATCATTTTTACATTAGAGTACATCAATTTACATCATATTGAATCATTAATTTTACCATGAGAGAAACAAAAGTCAAACTGGTAGAAAACTAGGTGAAATTCTAAGTTTTTGAGCAAAATTGGCAAAATTTTGCATGATGCACAGCGCCCTGAGCCTGATGCATAGTGCCACTTCAAGGGTAAGTTTGAAGGCCTTCCCCTTCACCAAATTTGTTCCAAGATGGATTGTTTGAAATCTCTATCTGTTTTGTTTCTAGGACAACTGGAATTTTTGGATTTAGAGTCCATTTGCCCCTTCAAAAATCACTTCTCCCAAGACTACTTCCTGTGGGTCCAAAAAGTTGCAAAGAGGGCAATTTTTTAGGTGTTTTTTGCCCTTTAGGTGACCCATATCTCCTCCAAACTTCATGAAAATTTCTGGGTTTCCGTATTTTTCCATGAGGAATCAAAAACTGCAAACCATTTTGCATAATTCCAAGCCAGCTCAATGCGTAGCACCATTGCAAAGGAAAATTCCTATGTTTTGCAATTAAAATTTGTGAAGGACAAAAATTTCTCCAAATTGCTTCAAAATTGGCAAGAGTCAAGCCTATTAATTGCTTTGCTGAGCCAAGGAAGCTTCAGTCAAGATTTTAAGTTTATCTTGCTCCTTTTTAGCTTTTAAGGCTCTCTTTAACTTGTCTTTTAGGCACCTTATCCTTGTCTTGCAAATTTTATTTCGAGCCAGGTAGTGATAAGCCATGTGGCACAACATGTTCTTCTCCTTGTTAGCCTTATCAAACAAATACTCAAGGTGTATATTCACCTTCTCCAACAAATATTCCTGGTCATTGTCTTTTTCAATGGATGTCAATTTGCTCTTTGCCCTCTTAGACTTTTGCCGGTTTTCTTTGATGATTTGTAACTCCAGGAGGTCTTGTTTATTAGTCAACTGTTTGTTTTCTTTCTCAAGGAATTTAATGATCCATTTAGCCCTCTCAAGGTCAAGTGATAAGCCTTGGATCTTAGCTTCTTTCTCTTTGATGACCACATCCTTGAGTCTTGAGCTTTGGGAGCCCAAATCAATGTCATCTTCTACCAAAACAAAATCCCTGTGTTGGCCTTCTAAAGGCCCTTCATCATGCAATGGTTTCTTTCCTTTTTCCTGTACCTATTCTACTGAAGAAGAAGGAAAATCCCCTTTCACCCCAAGTGAAGATAGCATTTTCTTGTGATCCGGTGAAGGAAACGAGACCCCTTCCACCCCAGGTGGAGATAATACTCATTTGGAAGCTGAAAATGGTCTTCTTGTGCCTTTTTCATAAGTTATAAACACAGGAATGTGAGCCTCTTCAGGTTTTTTTCCTACTCTCTTTGTTGCCCTGAACGTCCACCTTCCTCCTGAAGATCTACAAAAATTTGAGGCCCCTTGAAGATTTCATGGGCAATAAAGGTGTCCCATGGCACTCCCAACTAAATGAGTTGATGCACAACAATAATTTTGATGACAGAAAATTGATAAATACTGTTGAGCTACTGTGGGTATGGTTTTCTCTTTGCAATCATAGTCATCCTCTCTATGTTTTTGCAAATGAAATATGGAATAATCATCATTCTAACCTTGGTGAAATGCATAAGCAATCTGATATGATAAGCATAGAGTCTCGAGAACCTTCCCTCACATGTGAAGTATTTAATGATGAGTTTCATAAGTGGAACATACCAGTCCTCCAAAAAATTGAAAGGAAACACCCTGCTCAATTTACCATGATATTTTGCCTTAATATATGGTTCATAATGTTGCTTGCTGATATTTTGTCTTTCATTCCACCTTTCCCCTACATGTGGAATTGTAGTTGGTTCTTCAATAATGGCTGGTGAAAGAGTGAAATTGATGCCAGCAAGGTGTACCATATTGTTCTCCATGTTGATGACAAATTGCCTTGCTAATTCATGATGATACTTAACCCTCTCAACCATCTCACAAAACTCAAAGCAATATTGGTACCTAAAGCAAGTGGTAGCAAGGGGGCAAGCAAGGAGTTCAACAATGATAATAGGTTCCTCTCTGATAATTTTCCCACCCTTGTAAGGTCTCCTAAGTTTTACATTCCTTTCTCTTGAACTATCACTTAGTGTTTCTTCTTCATAACTTGAGCCATTGTTTCTTGCCATGTTTGCTTGGTGCTTGTCTTAGGAAAATTATGTGATGAATATATGGTGAAAAATGGTTATGAAGGAGGACAAGGGTGATGAGTATGAAGAGATTTTACTCTTGGGAAATGGAATTGGGGAATGAAGGGATTAGTTTTGGGAAACTAGGGTTAGTGAGGAATTTAGGGTTTGGTGAAGGGAAATAGTTGTTTGAGGAGAGTGGGGTATAGAAAATGGGATAAATGGAGTGATTTAGGAAAATGGAAGAGGGAAAAGGGTTTAATAATGTTTTTTATGATGGTGGAGTAAAAATTGCACAATGAAATGGAAAATAGTGAAGACAAGCTAGGGTTTCACTTTCAACATGCAAGATTCATGAAGAACACAAGTATGACCTCAAATTTAGCTTTAGGATGATGATTACTTACTTGTATCATGGAAATGTAGCAATTTTGAGGGTTATTGGATGATTTGCAACGATTTAGGAAGTTTTGGACTGATCCGCAACACACTGGGCCCAATGCGCACCGCCCGTGCAAATTTACACTGGCAGACAATCACTGATGCGCAGCGCCATCCTGATGCACAACACACTGCTTTTGATGCACAACACCAGTCAAGGTTGCTTGGAAAAACAGGGTTTTTGATCTCCTTTGCTCCAAATCGTGATTTTTGCTCTCCAAGAGTATTTTGCACAATAAAAAGATAAATGGCTCCTCTTTCACTTTATATATGGATGACCTTTAATTTTTACTTATTTCAAAACCCATTTTTCTAATGTCAAAGTCAATTTTGGTCATAATCTCTGTTTTTTTCATTTGAATTGACTTTTCTTAGTCACTTGGTAAATTGATGCATTGATGCTTGTGTTTTTGTCTGCAGTGGCTGGAGTTGGCAAGGTGACCAAGGGCAGCAGCTTCAAACTTATTTGTACATAGAAATAAAAACTCTATTTTTTAAGCAAATCATTAGTGAAATTTTGATCTGATGGACTTATTAGACCTCCTCATGTGCCTGCTGACCATTTATTGAGTTTTTGCATGACCATGATGGAAAACCCTAGACCTAATGAGACCTAAAACCCTAAAAATGGTTTTGGTAAATGGAATGAAATAAAATGACAGTAAATGACCTAAACTTGTGAAAATAGGCCAGCAAGTAAATGCCATGAGGGAAATTTGACAATGAACCACTACCATCAGTTGATCCATGACCTAATGGAATGCAACTGATTGGATGGGACACCTAATACGCATGCAAAAAGAGAAATTTTGATCACTGATGGAGGGATGAAGATATCGACACTAACAAATCTCTCTATGAATTTGACCTTTTTGAGATGTATTTCTGGCTCGAGGACAAGTAGGTAGACAAATCCGATGACATCCAGTTGTGGGAGTCTAATTTACCCCACTATGTTTTTCCTCCTACCCACATTACCCCAAAGTTTGTTAGAAAGTGTCATACAACTTATTTGCCAAGCCAAAGGGCCATCATTACCCCCAATGGAGAAATTTTGTTTACCATTACTCCTCAGGCCATAGACTAGATGATGCATGCCCTCACAGTAGAGAATGCTACCCCATTTTCCTATGGAGCACTTATTGAACTATACCAGAAATTAGAATTTTCCAAGAGGGTCAAAACCTTGGAACTTTTCTTGATAGGAGATGCTTCATTGCCAAAGAAAAATCCTCCTTACCCTTCCTCCATTTTCCCTTAGAGATCCAAGCAGATTATCAAAACTGTATCCTACCTTTTTTTCTACTACTCATGTCAGTGGATAGATGAGGCCATCATAGGATTTATGTCCATTTTCTCTGTTGATTCTAAGCCCTCCATTGTGTTTAACTTTAGCCAATTTCTTGCAAAATTAATTCATCAGCAACTTATCAAATTCCCAACTGAGGAGGTATTCAAGTATGCTTGTGTATTAGTTTATATGTTCTTATACTTTCAGGGAGACAACATCAACCTTTCTTTGCAAAAGCTAGATGCAGAAGGGAACCAACAATCGGTCATCTTTTGGACTACTCTAGTGATGAAGGAAGAAGTGGAATATACATATAGACAATTTACAGAAATGTTTGTTCATCCAGCAGTCAGTCTCCTAAGCAGCAGAATAGAACGGAGGATCAGTGAGGAAATAAGAAAGGTGTTGAAGCTATCAGACCAAGTTCAGAGAGGGGATTGGTACCTCTACCAAAACTATACAGAATCGAGAATATTTGGATGTGACGTTGCACCTTACAAACTGCCTAAATTCCTCCCAATGAGGATTTTTTCTCTGGAGTACAAAAGGAAGATGCTCAATATGGATGAAATCCATTGTGTTGTTGCCAAGAAGAAGTCTTAGTCCAAAATCAAAACATAGATTGGGCCTTTCATTTGTAGCAGGAGGGCAGCAAGGGATGAGCAGATAAGCTATTGAAGGAAATGCAGTTCAACCTTAGCTTTACCTGGTCATATGATCCATTAGGGATCATTTCTAAATTAAGAGTAGAAACCAAGTCTACTCCTTATTTTCACACAGCTAGGCCAAAGATAGAGAAATAAAAAAACCAGCTAGAATGGGTTGAGAATACCCTACAAGAGGTAGAAGAACAACTGGTATCATCATCTACAGTGCAGAATCCTACCATGCAGGAGAAAACAGCCAAGAGAACCAGGGAAGAAGAGTCCCCTTCAAGGGATGACATTTTCAATGAAGGATTCAAGATCATATATAGAAAGAAGACCAAGCTTAGTTCCAAACTAAGCCTCAGCAAGGACTCATACTAGGAGAACATTCTCACCACTAATGAGCCACTTATTTTCTCATTAGTAAGTGATCAGACCACATTGTCTCCTAGTATCTCTACGACTTCACTAGAGCAACAACATCTTATGTAGACCAGCACATCTACTACATGAGAGACAAATAAGAGTATAATGGACATCTTCAAGGAGATAAAAGTAAGAAATGAAGCCTTGAATATTAAAACCTACAATCAGTTCTGGAAGCAGACTTTCAGTGCTCAAAGCAAGCTATTGTCAGCGTTTGATTTAGAAAAAGGAAAAATGCAAATGGCATTCCTCCATGCACAAGTTCCCTAGCCCAAGGCAACATCAGACTACAAGAAGATAGCTTTTGAGTTTTATGTAAAAGATATGCATCCCATTGACCAAATGGAGGTGCATAAGCAGACTGGGGAAATGATCTTTTCTACTATCGCTAACACTACTATGAGTTCGTCTAAACTATAGGTTACATTAGCAAATGTCCAATCACAGTTGAAGATGGAGAAGGTCTCTGCACTTGTCAAAGACACCAGGATTAAAACCCTAGAGGACTTGGTGATCAAAATCTATTATGATCCTTCAAACATCAATGTTGAAGAGGAAAATGTAAAGAAAAAGAATTTAGATATAGCAACATTAAGAAACCAATTAAAACTGTCAGCTATAGAAGATCCTCTAGCTAAGGATATTGAAGAGATAGAGACACAAAAGGTAAATATGATGAAGCTCATCATGGATCAAAGTGCACAGCTCAAGTAAGTGGAGACAGAGATGGAGAAGTTGATTAAAGAAAAGGAGGCTGCTGCTAAAAATATTGTTGTCCCCTTGGAAGCACTTCCTATCACAACGATTCCTACAACCATATCTGCTACAACTAGCATAGGAGACGTTGCAAATCAATTGGTCCATGCATTAAAAAACATGTCTCTCCAGATTGAAGAGATCAAAAAGTTGCAGGATCAAGTCAAACTTATATAGGATGATCAAACAAAGACTAAAAATTTTCATGCAGCAGAGCTACAAAGAGCTCAAAATGAGATAGAGGCATGGAAGAAGTCAGCAGCTGAGTCTTCTATTGGCTACACATTGGGTCATGTTAAAGATATCATATGGAATAATATCATTGAAGATATAGATGAAATTTTGCCATGTATCCAGATTATATTTGAATAGAAGGAACTTATGGAGAAAGCTAAGAAGACCATTATCACTATCAATGCTCAATTGGGATAAATGCCTACTACAGCCAACATCATCATAAAGTTCCTCAATTCCAAAAACGGATATGATTTGGATGATTTAAGAGTATATGAAAGAACAGAAACCATCCTAGAGGTGAAGAAATTTCTAACAAAGAAGAACTTGTTTGTGCAACTGGCAAAGAAGTGTCACACTCTAGAGGTAGCAATTAATAGATTTTTCAATAGATTAGATGCATTGAACAAGAAAGGTTTGCCTTCACTATTTGTAATCAATGAAGAGTTAATGTCCAAAGAAGACTACATGAAGAAGCTTCAAGACATTGCCATGGATACAACTAAGTCTTCCAACATCAAAGGTTCTATGACCGACGGAGCTTTTTATGAATAAGTTTTATCCAACATGAGATAAAACACAGTTTTATAGTTATACCCTCTTTTGTTCGGTATACTGAGGTAGATGAGATCTACCACAAAGTAACAAATTTTTTTATTCCAGATGAAGAGTGGTGGGATAAATTGTGTGAGTTTCAGGATTGAAAGACAGGTCAGCTTCACTAGCGCGAATAATGGCCACTCAACAATTTTTCTCCTTCAAAGCAGGGCCAGATGTTCTGATTCATTTCTTTTGATTGTATTACTTCTTTCATGTTATTTCTAAGTTAATAATAGAATGTCGTGTCACTCGGGAATTAATTGTAATATTTTTGTAATTTTGTTTAAATACTTCATTATGTCGAAGTATTCAGGGTTGAACCCTTGAACTAGTTATCAAACAATTTTGTACTGAGCTGGAGCATTCTTGAGATAGTAAAGATGGTTTGTCTCTCAGTGAGTTTTTTTCATCATGTTTATTCATTATGTATTCTTCATATAAATTAATTCTTTTATAGTCATCCGATTGAAAATTTAATTTAATATCAATTTCATTTTGAATCCTCTGTGAAGTTGTAATTTAAATAAGGGATTAATTTACAGGACTATCTGTTATTGTAAATTCCTCTTTGAACCTAAATTACAGTAGATCTTTGTAATCGTTTAATTATATTTTGTTGATTAAGAAAACAAATTTTTCTTAATTTCTGCTTGTAAATGGTTAAATACTCAGTTTGAATATTAAATCACTTAAATTCTCCATATTCTACTTATCCATTCCACTAAAATAAAAATAACCATGTGCATTTAAAGAAAAACCTTTTATTTTATTAAGAATCTATCTAAGTTTAAAGCACCCATTTATAAAAAATTCATTGGTCATCCAATCATTTAAACAACAAAACATTATAGATGCTTTGGCATAACAAATTGACCTTAGCTTATCTCAAAGGACAACAGGTTCAATAGGACTTCATTAAGGTAAACTCATGCCAATACATGGATCCTAATGTTTAGGGGGTAAATCAAACTAACCTCAGAGAAAAATGTCTAGTTTTGGCGGCCGATACACAACAACAGGCAGCTTAATATTGACGTTGCAGTAGAGTGAAGAGGAGGAAAGGTTGGAGGGGATTCGGTGTGTAGGGATAATTGCAATACAAAATCCTAAGAAATTATTGTTTTGACAGAAATATGGAAGGGGGAGGAAATGAAAGAGTTCAAAGAGTGGAGTGCAAATTAAGGTTTCATGCCATATACCTCATGGGTATCTTTATCACCAAACAACATGAGTAATTATGTGTTGATACAGGTACTACAGGTTAATCAAATAATGCAAGTAAGTATGTTTTATACACAGGTACTGTAGGTAATAGACTAAAAGAAGTAAATCCATCTTATACACAGGTATTGTTCGCTATTTAGCAGGCTAGATAAATCCACGAATCAAAGAGAAACCGCCAGCTTCAACCCACTATTTTAGAGATAGAAAAACATATATGAAATGATATTTACAGAGGGGAAACATAATGCGTGTTGCCATGATTGGAATCACCAAATAGTTCATTAATATTGGAAATGAGTCTCATTCACCGATCCATTTACATTCAGAAATCTACAACTCAAGTCCCTCATGAGAAAGAAGTTGGAACGGAAATGGAACAAAAAAACTTGGACCACTATGGGTGCAGAATTCTAGAACCCCTATTAAGTGTTTCTTCCCCCCATTTATACAAAGAAGGGGAATATTTGAATCAAAATTTACCAAATATATCATCCAAGGGCCCACGTTCTGATTGGCCAGTTGCCTCGAACTGCTATAGCTCTACTGCCTAAAATGATTCTAAAGGATTCGATAACTTTCTTGAAAATGCATAAAAATTATAGGATAAACATAAATTATAGTGAAATAGAAACGAGGTAAACTAAATGATGATGGAGGAAAATGTCCTTCTATTATTCCTCTGAAGGCCCTTGATCAAGCCACGTCTCTCTCACAAAGTGTCCCACTAGTTGCTCGGTCAATTGTTGTCGCCTTCGCCACAACTACCTACCTTCTCCACTCTCCGGAGTTGGTAGCGATCAACTATGTTTGCTTGTCACAGAGCAGAAGTAGATTTTTTTTTTAGTAGTCCTTTACATTTATGATTTAGTGGAGCTCCACACTGAGGCATTAAGTCTTCCTAAGTGACCCTACTGATTTACCACTGCACCATGCCTTCATTCAATGCCTCAGTTGCCGACCCATCTGCCTTCAAATCCCTGTACCATACTATTGAGGCATTGTTGTATCAAGAATTTTACTCTAAAATTCATTACAAAACAGTGAGCCCCAATCTCCTTAGGCCCCCCTTGGTTTAGCCCCTTTCCTTTTAGTTCCTCTAGCGAGCACATGCTTTGCCAAATATCAGAGCTCCTCTTCATTGGATGTTTCCAGTTGTACTTTTTATATTGGAGTTGTAGCATGTTTGTGATCTTCGATTACGATAGCCCTGCAGTGCTTACCCCTTGGTTCCTTGGCTCTTTATATGACCGCGGGCTAGCCCTCTTATCAAAGCCCCCTAATCGTAAGTTTTCAATCAGCGATTCCTTTTTGATGCACAACACACCACAACTTCCAATCACCGATCTCCCTTCATGCTTAGCCCCTGGTTCTTTTAGATCTTTATGTGACTATGGGCCAGCCCCTGTATCAGAGCCTCTTTATTGCACTTTCTCATGTATGCTCTGCGTTACAAAGTGTCGATAAGCCTCAACCTCCAATTTGCAATTGTCGATGTGATGTCGTCACTGCCATGTGGCACTTCCTGAGTGGTGACATGTGTCACTTAGATATGCCCTCTTTAGACCCTTGGAAATGCCAAATCTTCATGTGATGTGTCCTCTATACTACCACGTCATGATGATGTCAGCTGCATTGTGTCTTTATCAGATCCAATCCTGTGCTACCATGTAGCCCCCTGGAGGAGAGAGAAAAGGCTTGCCTAAACTTGGTTTTGCATTGAATTTCTTTGTTAAGTTATTTTCGGCCTTTCCCTGCATTTTAACATCAACATATCACAACCCGAGATATCACAACATTTTAGAGTTGTCACCCCGTCGTCCCGCTGATATGTCAATGTCTCTCTACATTTCCGATGTGTGGGCCCTAAATGCACAATGCATTGGTGTTGTTGTGATCATCGATCGCCGATACAGGACCTCCGATATATCAAACATCTGACATGAGATGTGTTGAAATTCCATGTGTCATGGACCCCCGATCATCAATGTGTGATGCTGCTTGATCCTTCTGATATGAGAGTTGTGATGCTGATAATCGCTCCATTTTTGGTCCTCTATCATTTGCAATCACTGATATGTGGGATTGCTGGAACCTCTGATCTACGTGATCAGTGATCACTGGTTTTCTCTACCCTCCCCTACTGTTGTTTTCAAAAAAATCTAATTGTGATTTGCAATATGCTTCCGCATCTCCAATCTGCAATTCTTTCCTCCTTTTAAAGGTGAAAAAAACCCCATCTTTAATAGGCCATATTTTCTGATTCTGGGGTCCATTTGAGGAGTTTTGTATACCGTTAGAAAACTAGTTCCAAGCACCATGCAATGGAGGGGGTCCAATTTAGCTTTGAGTGCTTCTGTGGTTTGGGAGATGACTGATAATGAAACAATGGCACACATTCAACAAATAACATCGCCAAGATGGATCTGAAACCAATTTTTTTTAGCCTTCCTTACTTGGACTTCGTAAGTTGGAATTTCATACAGACCAACAAGCACTAACACCAGTTAGAGACTATGGGACTTAGACAATCGATTGCATACTAGAAATGAGATTTTTTTGCTTCATGCAACGCCTAAGCCCCAGATATTTGGGCCATTGTATGCAAGACTGTTGGTAGTGGGAGATTTTTAATGGTGTTTATATCGATCTTGCCACTTTGGGTCTTTTTAGTCCCTCGGAAATACCTTGCAATCAATGTGTCTTTTCTCTCCCCAAAAGCATGAGAACCAGATAGCTAAATATTTTCTCCTCTTCTCGATAACTTGATGATGAAATAAATGTTTGTGACATCTATTTCTAGTTTTCAGTCACCAATCATGAATATTTGGTGATCCACATCCCACCAGCTAATCAAATGTTGTAGTAACTCACGCTGGGATCTAATCCCAGGAATCTTGAAGAACTTGGGCAACTCTCATGCTCATAGGGCATCAATACAATTTGGATTCTGATATGCTTGATGATATTTAGCTTCGTGTACTTGTTCTTTCCGTTCAATAGCCATTTTAGACTCATTATCCTATGGAAAATCAATAAAACAACATTTCATGAGATTCTACAGAGACAAATTTGAAGAAAAACCATTCAAGATGGAGGATTTCACAATAAATTTTTACCTCAATGCTAGTGTGACTGTGTGTGAATTTTCACGTGCTGCTAGTGCAGTGTCCTACTCGAACATAGTGTGATTGGTGGGGATTCGATGAGTAAAACACACATTGATCGCCCTTGACATGAAATTTTTGCAAATCCTATTTGCAACTTAATCTATTGATGAAAATGCATGAAATGAGAATCAAAATGAAGGGAAGGGATAGACCTCTTACTCCAGCAAACAACTCGGTGAATGGTGTCCCGGATTGATCATACTCCTTGCTTGGAAATCGAGGTAAAATGAGGTAAAATGCTGTCAAATTTGCAAATTGGTGAAATGTTAAAATTCATTTACTTTTTGGGATTTTTATAAGTTTTAAATAGTATTTTTTACCAAAATTAGGGCATATTTCACTCCTTTTTTTAAATTTTCCTTGAAATTGGTAATGTGCATTTCTTATGTAGTGACAGGTCATGCATACTTGGTGAGAGTGATTTTTTTTTTTTTTTTTTTATTCAACAAGTTTTATTTTATCACTTTTTCGAACTCATCAAAAACAAATGAAAAAAAGACCCCCTGGAGTCATCATTAATCTCTTTTCTACAATATTCCTAGGGAATATTTACAGTAAATAACAAAGCAAACATAGACATAAAAACCATGAAAATCAAACACATGAATCAGTCCATGAAATTACACAAAAAAAACTACTTTGTTGATCCATTTTAATATAATATGAAGAGGGTAGAAAGAGATGTTGGAAAGAGTGCACCTGGGCTTGCTCCAGGCAAGCTAGCTAAGCCCAAATGAATAATAAGAAGTCCCTCCAAAATCTGATGTGGCTCTCTCCTGGCTATACGCTGAAACTGTTAAGAAATATGTTATTGGCTATGAAGTACTATTATTAGGGCCTCCTCTGGTGCTCGGAAAAATCCAGGAAATTAACCTTGAGCTCTCCACCAAAACCCCATGAAAACCCACAAAGGAATTGGCTAATGTTGACCTCAAAATTTCAGCCCAAATTTCCCCTAGCTCTTCTTGTTGTTGGGAGAGTTGGGACCCCTGTTTTACCCCTAAAATATGCCCAGAAAATTCTACAATTTTGAGATATGATATCCTTGTCAAAAACCCAAAAAAACCCAAAAAGGGTTTCCCTTGGTTCGAAACTTAAAAATTTGACCCTTCAAATCTTGGCCCTCCAACAAGAATTTTGTTACGATGGTTTCTCCTATCAATCTCTGATCTCCAAACTACAACAATCCTCCTCCAATGGCCCTCCAAATTAAATCCCAACATCTCAACTCCTAAATCCTTCTCTCAAGCCTCCCCACAATCAGTGCCACCAATGATTGTGCAGTCCTAGGACAAGTCTACATAGGCCCAACCAAAGAAATATGTCTTGCTGAGAAGGGCACCCTCAACTCCCATAAATCCTCTTCCTTCACGTGCAATTTGGACAAGGAATTTCCCAGTAATGGTATCGACTCTAATTTCATTACCCCACTTCACCCAAGAATTGTGTGGTTCTTCACTTGTGTCTAGGACGAAGCTAAGGTAAGTCATACCACCTGAGACTGGTCCCCCAAGTCTCCACAATGTCTTGAAAATACCTCCATGGGGTGAGATTTACCCTTGGAAACCTCTCATTTTAAAAAACGATTGTGACCCAGCTAAACAACTAGAGCAACAATGTGTAAATGTCAAATTATCAAAGGTCCCCAATGTTTCCTTCAACACTGTATTTATAATTGTTGCCTCACCTTTCCTTGTGGGCCCCTCATCCAAATATTTTGACCTCCTTTCCACAAAATCAATTTTTCCTCCAAGGGGTGCGTATTGCATGAGGGTAGCCCCCGTATTCCATTAATATTGAAGTTTTCGATTAATACTAAGTCCCATGTACCAAAAATGTCTCCAATGCTTTTTTTTTTTTCTATGCTTAGCACTTCCCAAATAAACTTAGTTAATCATGTTAAATAAAAAATCAAAATTTGGAATATCACAGTCCTCCCCACCACAAATTGCTTGTCCTCGAGCAATGCCTGAACAAGCACACTCTTTGGTTATTGATCCCCACTGTCACTACAAAATATGCTAGGGTCCTAGATGTGCCACTGAATCATCCCCGACCTCTGCATTGTCCTGTCATGAAGGAATCCCTCAATACCAGGATCCCAAGCCATCCTGTCCAACATGAAGCTCCCCTTTCTCCATTAACTACCCTACCAGGTATAAGTACCAAAAGCCCCTACATACCATCAATCAATGGGGAATCATAATAATGTGGCACCATATCCAACCCCTCATGAAGCAGCCCTACCAAGTAGTCCATCTCAGACTCTCCAAGAGTAAACTCCTCAAGTTACCACCCAATCCTTGTGGAGATAAAGTCTCTCTCACATGAGCTTCTGCAGATATCATCCTGGTGACCAACCTTCCATGGTAATGAAGTAACCGATGCCATCAATGACTCATTAAAGGCCAATGGAAGATCTAAATGATCTCCCCATGTAGTAGCCAGCTCCTCACTAAAGGCCATTGAGATGTGAAGTACTCTGTTGCTTAGGTCCCATTCTAGTCTCAAAAGGGTGCCACCATGTTGGCATTGCGCCACTCTAACTATGGAATACTCCCCATTGTGACCAAACTGTACCCTCCTGTCCTAGGACCTAATGATGAAAAATTTGTGAAGGCCAAGCTCATCCTACCTAAGCATCTCCATGATGCCAATGTCTACCCATCCACTGCCAATCTTAGCCCTGAGCAACAACATGATAAATCTTCCTCGCCATGTCTCTAATCATCACAAAGTGGAGTGACCTATCACCTAACTGAATCCCCGGTTCCCATAACAATATTCACTATGACATAGTCCTGATGACTGTTGGAACCCTCTTATTCCATATCTTTGCTCCCTATGTGTAATCAATGTATAGGCTCAGCATGTCGTGAATCAACCAGGTGAACTCAAAATTTCCCTACGCCTGCTATACCACATCGTGAAATCTATGATCCTACCTCCTCAAAGCGCATCTCGATATTGCCTAGAGTCCAAACATATTCTTGTAGATGAGGTCTACCATCCATTGCACCTCATGCTCATATAATGCCTCAGACTGTCTCGTTGCAAGTGCACCATGCAACTCCCTCATAATCATCCCCCCAAGTGTGAGCCTAGGGGTGGAACATATGCTACCTCGGTAGTAAACCATGACATCTCTAAGTTTGTATCTTTCGGCTCATGCATCCCCCAAATGTCTCAACTAGAGAGTCTACCTCTTGCCCATGACTGTGTCTCATCCATCTGCCTAGGGTGAGCCTCCCATGTCTTACTACCTGTACTGAGAGCATCAAAGGGAGACAACCAAATTCCCTGCAACTCTAAGAATACTAGAGTGTGATATGTGGGTAAGTCGATAAGGGTATGACCAAGAGTTTGTTGGGATACTGAAGAGTAACCCTATGGATGTCCCTCCCTTCACCTCAGATATGCTGACAAGCCAATCGAAGACCTATCTCCACTGAAAATGTTGTTCTTAGATGCTCAACAACATCCCCATCGATCTAGGGTGAGTTGCTCCTAATGCTAAATATAACGTCCATGCCCATAAGTCTCCTTAGAGGCAACACTCCAAGAGCCCATTGTGTCCCACCATATGTCACTGCATACCACCAATTATCCCTATACTCAATGTGATGTGAGTTGCTCATCCTACTCCACAATGCAATCTAGCACACTACGACACGCCATAACGCACCTCCATGTCCACCTGCCAACCACTGCTCAACATCGGATGCTCCTACGCATCCTTGGGTCTCATAGCCTAAAGTTGTGATAGTACGCTTCGGCCTACACCTGACTAGCATCATCACCTCTATAGTCACATCACCAAGTCCTCTGATGAATGGATCTCCATAATCCTAGATAAGTGGATCTCTCCTCCTGATCCTCGTTAAGATATATAACATGTGAATCTCCTTATGTACCTATGTGGGTGTCCCTAAGGTGATGCTCCTCAGTGACCATTGTGCCCCATATATACATGGGAAATCCTCCTCTCCATACAAGGAACTATCTGGTAGCTTTTCGATACCACCACCTCTGACAACCTCCTTCCAAGGTACACTGATCATCCTATGCCCCCAGACATGGCCAACATGCCAAGACAACTCATCGAGTCTTCTTGTCCATCTGTCAACTCGACCCTTCATGGGTGTTTCCCAAAACTTTGGTGGGAATATGAACATGGGGGTGATTCCAATCATTGGATCCACCATCCTGCTACTAACCTGACTAACCAAATCCATGGAGTGGTGGGAAGTCCCACCTGGGTCCCAACGATGATCCAACCCTCGAGCCCCTATGGAAAACCACGACCCTTGTTGAACTACACTCCTGACCATGGATGTATCTAAAAACCTAGTCAACCATATTAGGTACCAACTAAATAACTCGTGCCACCTAACCCCATGAGAGGTATAAAATGAAAGGGTACCCAAATAGTAGCAATTCCATCATGCGAGTATTGCACCTTGTGCAACTCATGTCGCCTCATCTCACTGGCCCGATCAACATATACAATCTCTCTATATAACTTAGGCACTCTCCCTCCCACGTGCATAGGTAGCCTAATAGTATTGCAAGACCCATCTATGTAAGCCTGAACAGAGCTACTAAATGGAAGTATTGCAACTCTTCCTATGCATCTATCTACTCCACACTTATCGCAGACCCAAAATATGATTTTCCATCCTCCTCCATCATGGACTCGATCAGAGTCTCGAGCTACCCCAACACAGATACCTCCTCAACCATAACATCCTCATTTAGCTCATGCTTCTCAAGGAGCTCTCCATGCTACTGTATGTAGCTATCATCTGGGAACTCTATCACAGATCTAGGTACCTCTATGCCTATTGGCACCCCGTGAATGGATGGTCCCATGGGTGTGTGCCCAACTGTCTCGACCAATGTGTCAATCGGGTCTAACAAAGGAAACTCCAATAAGGGTGGCTCCTGTGTCACGCTATGTGTATCGACATGCTCCTCAAAACCCTAGCTAGCCTAAGCCTTATGTTCGACCTCCTCATTAGTCTCCTAATGTCTAAAACCAAGTGTCCACCAACAAAATCGCCTTCGGGTCTCATCCTCTAATTTCCACCTCCACATGATGGTCCAACCCTTGAACTATAATTCTCCTTCTCCTATTCATCCAAGGAATTAGGCATGGTAGGATGGTCAGATTGACCATACGTGTGGGTGTTGTACTGCTAGGATGCACATGTATGTACTTCGCTTTTGTGTTGGTTATGTATCAGTTGTTGCATCCCCTCTAGAATCTGTTGGTTCTACCTCACCAATTGTTGGCTCTACCTCTTCAACTCCTCCATGATCTTGTTATCCTCCCCACAACTAGCCAAGATCATGCTTTGATATGACTGTAATATTCCTAAGGAATCTTTACAGTAAATAACAAAGCAAACATAGAAATAAAAACCATGAAAATCAAACACATGAATCAGTCCATGAAATTGCACCAAAAATTGCTTTGTTGAGCCATTTTATTATAATATGAAGAGGGTACAATGAGGTGTTGGAAAGAGTGCATCTAGGTTTTTCTCAAGGAAAGCTAGTTAAGACCAAATGAATAATAAGAAGTCCCTCCCAAATCTGATGCAACTCTCTTGTGGCTCTACGTTGAAACTGTTAAGAAATATGTTGCTGGCTGTGAAGAACTGTTGCTAGGGCCTCTTTTGGTGCAAGTTTGCCTCATCAATTTCATAGAAAATATTCCCACTCTTGTTCGCATCCTTATCTCGATGGAAACCAGACGGCCATTTAATTGACGTTGCCTATATCGGTTCGATTTCCAAATATTCTGTGAATCAGTGATTGAGATAAATTTAGGGAGCTAACAAAACGTCCTAGTTATGTGGGACTTTTATTTTATTATTGATATAAATGTTTAATAGTTAAATTCAAATTTTAAACTTATCAAAATTAAATTTATAATCAATCTAAAACCATTAATATCAAGCAAGCTATGCTAGTGTATGTATTGAAAAATGATTTTATCAAAAACAAATTTATTATCAATCTAAAACCGATAATATCAAGCAAGCTTGTTTATGTATTGAAAAACGAATTTAATAGATGAAATCACATGTCCCTCCAAAAATTATACATAGTCTTCAATTCAAAATGATCACCATATGTTTTAATATAAAATAAAATATCTTTATTTTCATATACCACATTAGTCTTTACTCTTACTCAGAAGATGAATCCATTTGATATTAAAATAGTACATGTCAAAATGACTGACTAGACGATAACCGACCTTCCATGGTTTCCGCCGAGAAAACGATTTTACTATCCTTAAATTTAGTAATACAAACACATAATCTCCTCTGGAGTCATGTAATTAATACATGGATAGAAGTCCAACAGTAAACTTGGATAATATAATGTAAAAAACCATTTGTAGATTTCCACCTTGCCTCTATGATGGATGATGAAGGATCGACAGCTGCAGAGTAGATATTCAGATCTATGAAAGGGATACTTGTGGGTGAAGCAATATGTTCTTTCTCAGAGGTCAACATCATCAAATCTATGAAAGGGGGGGTTGTGGGTGCAGGAAGATGTTCTTTCTTAGAGGTCAACATCGTCACCACACGAGACATTGAAGGCCTCAATGCTGGAGCTCCCTGAATGCACAGAAGAGCAATTTTAATGATCCTAATCCCTTCCTCCCAAGAATAACTACCCTCTAATGCGGGATCCATAACTTCCAATGCTTTCTCTGCGTTATACAGTTTCCATGTCTGGTAATTGACCAATATAAACCACGCATACAAATTTAGTTAGCAACGAATCATAATTATTACAACATGTTCGCAAACATCTACTTCAAAAGATGAGATCCACAATGGCTATACCCGTTCGATGAGAAACTCCATGTCTTAAGCTAAACTCTGATTCTTTCTTCCGTTGATAATCTCAAGTACCAGCACTCCAAAGATGAATACATCCGCTTTCTCTGTTAGCTGTCCGCAGTATGCATACTCAAGTGCCATGTAACCACTTTACAATAGTGTGTACAATGAGATCTCAATATCTTAATAACCCTCTGAAATTTATATGAACAATATTGGAGACAAAATACTTACAAAGTTCCTACAACTCTAGTGCTGACATGGGTTTTATCATCTTCAAACAGTTTGGCTAAGCCAAAGTCTGTGATTTTGGGTTTGTGTTTATTATCAAGTAAAATATTACTTTCTTTAATATCTCTATGAATGATTTCAATTTTAGATTCTTTGTGAAGATAGGTTAGCCCTCTTGCAGTTCCAACAATGATTTCGTATCTCTGTCTCCAATCAAGTAAATGGCATTTTTCTATATTTGCAAAACATACACCAAAATGATTAGCAAGGTGCAAAACAAACTCAAAACTAGAACAAATCAGGATCAGTGCAGCCATTAAAGAGGGAGAAGGTACCGAATATAATATTGTCGAGGCTACCGTTCTTGAGGTATTCATATACTAGTAACCTTTCTGAATTTATCACTAACAACCAAGCAGTTTCACTAGGTTTTTGTGCTGAATACGACTGATCAAATTGATTTCATTCATAAATTCAACATCTCCTTGACTTGAGCCTATTTTCAAGAATTTCACTGCAATCTCTTTGCCATCTGGTAGATCCCCCTGTTGATCAAGAAGCATCATGCCCAGTCGAGAATTACCCAAAGCACGTTGGATCTTTTTGCTTCTACAAATTTGCACAAGGAATATCAGATAGTTTGCACAAGGAATCTCAGATAATTCGCACAAGGAACCACAGAAATCACCAAAATAATTTTTTTACAAAATCCCCAAGATAATTATAAACTACGTGATACTATGTTAAAGAGAGACTATGTTAAACTATGTTGTATTTCTGCTAATTATAAACTATGTGATACTATGTTAAAGAAGATACTTGGAGGATTGAAAAATGGATAAAGCTCAGAACGCAAGTAGTAGTTCACAGATCCAAATTGTGATCCAATAGCTCCAGCAGTGCAGTTGTGATATATTTCGGTCAACGCAAAGTTCAGGCACGCCTCACTGTCTTCTTTAGACAGAGCGTCCCAACACTGCGCCAAGCTATAGATAAGAACTGTGGAATTATAGGGCACAACATCTTTCTCTGCCCAAAAAAGTTTGGGACTCTCCGTAGCTTTAATTAGAACTTTTTGGGACTCTCAGATCTAAGGTTTTGTCTACAAGCCTTAGGTTTTCACATCCAAGACTTCAAGTCTTCTAGAATTTACAAATCCTATTTCTATAATACTCGTTTTACACACTTCAAGATCTATGTTATAGAAGATTCACGTATACATAAGCCATGTACTGAAGTTGTTCGCATATGGAAGCTATATTCCATACATGCACACTTCCATCCACACACACACACACACACACACACACACACACACACATATATAAAGATGCATATACAAAATCTGGACATATATGGAATATGACTTATTTATATGTGTGGCCTCTGTATATGCACATATGTATGGAAGTGTGTATATATGGAAGATGGTCTCCATATACACACAACCTCTATATATGCACATAGTAAAGGAAACATGCACATAAAGAGGATGGTTTCCATATATGTAAAACTTCTATTTATGCACATAGATATGGACACCATCTCTCATATATGCATGCTTCCATATCCATGTGCATATTATGTATATGTACATACATACATATATATATATATAGATATAATATAATATATATATATATATATATATATATATATAATATATATATATATATGGAAGAGTGAATATACAAAAGATAGCTTTCGTATATGCATAACTTCTATATATGCACAACTTATGTATATACACATATACATGGAAATGTTCATTTATGGAATACACCTTATGTTTATTCGCAACTTTTGTATATGCACAACTTTATATTTTGACATAGATATGGAACCATGCATATACGAAAGATGGCTTCCATATCTATGTGCATATACAGAAGTTTCACATATACGAAAGTAGTATTTCATATATGCATAATTCCATATCTATGTTATAAAATATACACATACCGAAGGCATATACTAAAGTTGTGCATATACGGAAGCTATCATCCATATATGCATGCTTCCATATATATATATATATATAATCTATACATATACATAAGGTGACTTCTTTATATGTGTAGCTTATGTATATGCACATATGTATGGAAGTGTGCATACATGGAAGATGACCTCCATACCTATGTGCTTATATGAAAGTTATGCATATACGAAAGCCATATTATGTATATAATTGCTTCCATATCTATGTGCATATATAGAGGTTGTGCATATATGAAGGCCATATTCCATATATGGACACTTCCATACATATGTGCATATACAAAAGCCACACATATAAAAAAGGCATCTTATGTATGTGTGCAAATCTTGTATACACACACACACACACACATGGAAGCATGCATATACAGAAGATAGCTTCTGTATATATAGTATATGGATTATGTATATATTTATCTTCCATAACATATATGTGGAAGTGTGCATATACAGAAGATTACTTCCGTATATGTAAAACTTCTATATATGCACATATATATGGAAGTCATCTTTCGTACATGCATGCTTCCATATCTATGTGGATGTTTAGAAGTTGTGCATATACGGAAGGCATATTTTGTAAATTCAGGCTTCAATATTTATATATATGTGTTTATATACATAAGGCAACTTCTATATATGCACAATTTTATTATATGGCTTTTTTATATGTGAATATTCTATAACATAGGTCTGCAAGTGTGCATATACAGAAGATGGAAACCGAAGGTGATGACAAGTGACGCTCATTTTTTTGCACTTTTAGTGTAACAAACTTGGTTAAAAATTCATGTAAAAATATATAGACCATGGTCATGGGAAACATATTCCAAGGTGAATAGTCTAAAAAATATCCTAGTGGGTGTTCAATCTGTTTATTATAGCTAAGGAAATGGCAAAGGCTTTGGAAAGGAAAAATGACATTTTTGCACTTTATTTATGAAAATAATGGAAATTAGGAGAAAATGAAGGTGAAAGGTCACAGGTTGCATGTGAGGAGGAAAATGAAGGAAAACAATGGAAATTGAAGAAAATAGAGGCCTCATTGCTAAATAGGATTCTAAGGATTTGTTGGCAAGCTTTTTCTCAAGATTTTGACAGGTTTTGGTGGAGCTCTATTCTATTCTCTCTTTCTCTCTCATACCCTTGGATGCTATTGTAGTGGCTACAACCACCCTCCAAAATTTTTCCTATGCTTCATTTTGGAGTCTCCCTACTAAATTCCTAGCAGCTTCCAAAAGAACTGGATCAAAGGATACTGTCGAGAGAAGCATTGGGGATGTAGTTGAAAAGGTGTCATTGAACTTGTCAGTCTATGCAAACACACAGTTGTTCATACAAAAGGAAATGAAGATAACATGGTAGGAAATTAAGGATATCTTCATAGGCAGCTTCAAGGAATATCTAGAAGATCGGCAGGTCTATGTCAACATCCATAAGTCAGACTTATATAATGTTGCATGCAGGTACCCCTCCTTCCCATATGCAGACATCATTCACTAGATTGTCTCACACACCAATCTCGAGACGATGACATTGAATATTGCCAGTGGAACACAACTTGCTACCTTTAGGATAGAAAATTACAATTAGATATATCACTTACCACAACCAGTGAACTGCATGGATGAAGTTTTCTATACCACCAACAACAATGTGAACACTAGAGACATCATGAAGTATTGGATGAAAGAGTCTTCGAATTTCAGGTCGACACCCAATCAGGTTTACAAGACTAAGCCACTTAGAAAGGCCTACCAGCTCTTTACCATCTTTGCATGCTGCTTGTACAGTCAATAGAGAATAGAGACTATTGGGGCTAGTGGTTTTCAATGGTGTATGTATGGATGGAACTTTCACTTAATAATATAATTGACCCATCACATTTTCAAGCATATGTCATTATTGTAGTTGGACTATTATGGTTGATTTAGCAATGTATTTTTTTAACTTACGCATTTTTGTATGAACTATTTTATATGCAATTGTATGAATCATGTTAAAGAAGTGTTGTTGGATTAACCCGCCACTTTGTTTTATGGATTATTCCACTGTCATCTTGTCATGCCATTCCACTCGTGTGTTCCTTTCAGGTTGTGTACTATTACAGACTTATAAGGGACACACTTCCTTTTTCCCTCTATGTGTTAGAACCCCCCATGCATCTCACTTGACTCACTACAAGGTCACACACTTTCTTCCAACCAAAGCTATCATACTTACCTCCACACACTACCATGGTCAAGGCACTACATTACCATCCATTGCTAGGACTCCTACTCCTAACAATTTTAGGTCTAGTTCGGACTTATTACAAGGGAGATCCCCTAGATATTTTGGCGGGTCCAACACCGTCAACATACACTTAAGAGTTTTCTTGGAGCTCTCTTAACGTGGCAGTGACATGAAAGACATGACTTGGCAAGGGAACCAAGTGGAAAGTTTTGATTGGTTCTCAAAGTTTCCACATGACAACGTCTGAAGTCTCAGGACTTGCGCTGAGATTTGTTTTGTAGGATTTTTTTTTATTTTAATTTTCTCAACTAGGACTATGCTAGGCCATGCAAAATTCCTATGGTGTAAGGGATGTAGGTAGTATGCACATGAGATTGAAGCCATGATCTGAATTCATAAAAAAATAAAAATTGGTTGACGTTCCAAAAATGGTCTTGACTTTGTGCGTAATAGGTTATTTGGTTATTTGGGCCTTTGAGTATAAATAAAGCTAATGTATTAAAGTTTAAGCTTGGATATAAATATAAATTAATAGGTGAACTACCTATTAAGGTTATTCTCCCTGCACTTGGTCATATGGATTCCATTAAAGCCCCTAGAACTGAAGTGCTATATGAAAGTGCATATAGGAAATTCGAATTTTTAAAAAATAATTTGTTTTTGTATTTTATGAAAAGATGCTAATGTTTTGACACTTCATTTAACTAACTCATTCACCGACGAAAAATGGTGGGCATGCATGGCCTCACTTTGCATGAGATGTTATTTATAGAGTACCCATAAAAATTTGGAGTATTAGGAGAAAAACAAATATGACAATAAGATTTTATAGATATTTTCCTATATGCGCTTCCATATCTACATGTGTGGATTTTAGATATGCATGTTGTTATATTTGTGTGCAATTACAAAATTCACACACTTACAAAAGTTTTCTTTCATATATGTGCAATTTAATATATATGTATATAAAAATTGGGAGCCAACATGAGCACTGTAGGTGGGACCTTAACTTACAAACGAAACTATGCTTACATATAAAAAAGTTATTATATATATTGACAGTTTCATATGCAGAAATGAAAGTGGATTTCTCTATATTTGCTTGCATATCTAGATATGCATATACAAAAGTGCTTGCATATACAGATGGCTTCTAACATTGAAAGGAGCTGAGTTTGGGGGAGTTATTTTGGTTTACTTCTCTTTCATGTTAGAGACTAACGTAGGGTGAGAGGTATGGTGACACAAAGCACATGGGTGAATTGCTCATGGGACTTCTTACTCAAAGACATAGTAAATGGTTTGAGGCATCTCATCCACTGTCGAAGTAGTAAGGAGTGTTGGTGTCACCGTATTGGCTTGATATAGGGCCTCTAATGCATCATGTCAGGTGTACCCAACCATATGCCACCTCTGAACGTATCATCCCTATCCAACATGTACCTTGATTGATAACTGATATCATATTCCCCATTCATCCTTTCCTCTTTCCCATGGATGATCCTCAACTATTCTTGTCACTGTAAACTTGATAGACAATGAAGGATAATTGAATTACCTTCTACTTGCTCTTCTTAAGCTCTGACAAGTCTTTCTTGTGACTCAATCAACCTATTATTGTCTGCCTTACAACATATGATATCTACCTTCAAAATTCTCAATGTATCTGTTAAATCAGGAGAATACTCATCTCCTTGCTACTTAGCTAATCTGTAAGGAGAGACATGTGAATTGTAATCCACCATTTTTCTTTTCATCTCTGATCTTTTATCGCTTGCAAACGTGCCATGTTAGATAAACCAAATATAGACATAATCAAATCATACCTTAGTGTGTTTCAAGGGAGGGTATCTTGTCTGCATAATCAATCGAGATTAGCATAATATTTGTAATCATAATTGGGGTCTGTATTAATGGACCCATATCATTAGTGCCTCGAAACACAATATCCCATTCATGTCATGACACTCTAAACCAAATAAAAATTTCCTTTTCTTTCAATCTAATTTTCCAGTCTTTGAGCATGTTGGGTGTAGTTTTGAGAGGGTAGCTCTTAGTTCGGGGTCTGTCTAAAAAGAATCGAGCCTATATTTTTCCTCATGTTGAAGGATACTTGAAATCCAAATTTTTAACTCCTTTTGCAAAAAGGAATTCTGAAGCCAGACCCCAATTTTTGGAAAGGATTTTTCTGACTTTTGGATTTATATTTTGAAAAATTTTCTTGTTTCTAGCAAGCAATATTTGCTAGCACATAAAGGAAGGAAGACTGGGATTGGCCTTAAGTCTCTTTATAGACCTTTATTTTGGTTTTCCCGATGTTCATAGATTGGATACTGGCCTTACTTGCAACAAGGTTAAGGTTGGATGAAAGATCCATTAGCCCAGAGCCTAGTTAACAATCCATTAATAAACATAGCCTTTGTTGCATTTGTTAGCCAGAATCCATTACCCAGACCAAATTAGGACTTTGAAGACCATTTTTGGTTTTCGTAGTGGCTTAGTGGCCGTTGTTCTATTAACCAAACTATGGAAAGAATGAAAATCTAGATTATGTTAAAGAATGATAGACATACACTAGAAAGATCTTTCAAGTGATGGAGATCGAAGATAAAAATTTTGTCAAGATCTACACGTCTAGACCTTCAGAATTTCTTATAGATAGAATTTATTTATGACAATGGAATAGGCCATGAGGATAATATGTGGAGTCCACATGATCACTCCAGACCTTGTGGGTAGGCAGATGCTAACATGTCACATAGACCAATTCTGGATGATTTGGCATGTTGTCATGTCATTAAATGGCATACCAATGTGGCAAGGTTGTGTTGCAAAATTGGTACGAAAGCGTCAATGTAGTGATCGACATGGCACCTACCATCGCTAGTGATTTGGGATTTGAAAATATGGAAAATTGTGAAAAGGGACCTTTTTGGATTTTTCCAAAACTAGTTAAATCCAAAAAAAATAAAAGTCAGATATCTAGATAGGTGGGGATTTTCCCTATGTTGGTTGTTATCATTATGGCACGAGGTGCCACGGGTTAGAGACACGATAACACTAAAGTGGAGACCAGGTAGTAGTCTTATGGAGGTGTCATGGACTACATAAGCTTTGGATAACAATAGTAAAAAAATCCAAGAAATTTAGATGAACAAAACTTTTAGAAATCCCCAATTCTGAATGTCCAAAGGGACAAACTATTGACTGTAGCAACAAAAATGAAAACCTAGACTTGAATGGATCCATATGTTTTGGAATCCCGGATGCATCCAAAATTCTCATAATAGAGACGCAAGAAAAATTTCAGATCTAGATTCAAAAAGTGGGGGTCACTAACATGTCTAGTAAGGAAATGACCACATACAATGGTGACACATGGATAGAGGAATATCACATGTCAATGACATATTTCTTATGTAGCATTCTATCATGATGACACGTGGGAAAAAAATAGTTCCATGTGTCTAACATGTGGCAATGGTACAAATGTTGATGTGGTACTTAGAAGGGAAGGCCTTCAGAAGGACGTATCTTTGTATCCAAAACTCAAATGTCAATAAAGTTTATATCATTGAAATCTCTCGACGAGTAGAAGACGATGGTGACCTAGAAGTTAGGGTCTTATGTGAGTAAAGGAAAGCAAAAATATTATAACCCCACCTCCTTAAACTAACTTAGAGAAATATATATGTTACAACTTCATTAGATACCCTCTTAAAATTAATGACTAATATCGTTGCTCAAGTTAATTTATGCTTACCCTAGTTAACTCCTAGCAAAAAAGTTCTTCCTTAATTACCCAAACTAAACTAAGGGCTTTGTTGATTCTCTTGAAGCATTAAATGCAACCTTATTCATATCCAACTTTAAGTTTTATTTGGTTTTAATTAATATTTTATTGTAATTTACTAGATGCACTAATTTATAAGGATTTTATATTTGCACACTATTATTATGGAGTGTATTTATTAATTTCTTTAAAATAATATTTTTGTTAAACTTTATTTGTTCCATAATGTGATTATTATATATTATATATATATATATTATATATATATATTATATATATATATATATATAATATATATATAGATATATATATATATATATAGCTTAAAAATAGAAATTTTAGAATTCTAATTTAATTATTAATAATTATTATGCAAATGGTAAGGATTTAACCACCCACAAAATATTTTATAATATTTTTAGTAGTAATTATAGATTAAAGATTGAGATTTATTTCAAAAGTAGTTATGTTTTTTTTCCTTTTAATAAAAAGGATTAATTATATATTTTCAAATGAACATGCATCCTATAATCATGAGTGTGTTATAGCTTTTTTTTAGATATGTGGTATTAGTAAACCATGGTAATGGCCACTATCATTGTAACAAAACCTATTTCCATATTAAAAATCTCCATGCAAAGTGGAAATAAATCTCTATAAGTAAAGTGGAAATAAATCTCTATAAGTAAGAATCTTATTACATATTTCTTTACCTATTTATTTCTATGCATGTCTAAATCATAAGATAATAATAATAATAATTAAATTAAATTTTAATTATTTTTATTTTTTTATTTTAACAATATTAATATTAGATGTATCATAAAGTAAGTGTCAACCCTCTTATATAATTATGTTAATAAGCATGTCTATTTTGGAATAAGTTTTTCAGAATTTTAATTTAATTATCAATGGTTGGGATTTAACCACCACAGAATATTCCTAATAGCATGCAAAAATTAAAAGACTCAAATTTATTCTCATAAATATGTCTTTTTTACCCTTTTAATTAAATGAATTATAGTCTTGTGAACATATTAATTTTATGATAAAAAAAAACTAAAAAAACAAAAACTGTCAGTTAAAAATTTTGTTACATTTTTTAAATATAAATTTAATTTATATACCAATATTTTTATTGGTATATAAATTAAATAGATTTCTTCGTGGTTAAGGTAGGGTATTAAAATCTGACTTTTTCAAATCCGACGGCTATTACAATTTGAATAGCTATTTTAAAAATTTTATTATTAAATATTGGACTGGATTTTTTTAAAATTTGGAGTTTCTAATATGACTTTTCAAATTTGATGTTTCTTACGATTTAAATATCAATTTTAATAATTTTATTATGAAATATTATATCGGGTTTATCTTTTGGTGTAATAAATTTTATAGTTTTGGCGATTTTAATATTGGTTTCCGTAATGTCAAAAGGTTTCCATAATATTGGTTTCCATCCTTTTATCACATGATGTCGAAACGCTCGAATTTTTGGCGGTATGTGACGATCAAATCCCCCGTTAGATTCCATAGCTGCTTATGGTTTCAATGCGTCGTGTGAAATGGTGTCTAAGAGTACAGATCAAGACCTCGTCTTCCCTTAATTTCTATGGAGTTGTCAACTCTACAGCACCATTTGCGACGATGTTGCGATTACTGGCCTTCGTCAACAATCGGCCACTTCCACGAAAACCACTTGCGAAGACCTTGAAGGGGCCATGGGATATTTGGAACTTGCAGATGAATGCAATAACTTCAACTTGCCAAAGCCATTGCCGACCCACCTCTACTCATCTAATTAGAATAGAGGAAAACGTTGCAGGAACGCCTGGACAATGGCAATGAAGATGAAAGAGTTGATTAGCAGCCTCTTCTTTATCGTAAGTGTGTGTATGCTTATGCCCCTCTCAGCTGCTGATCCGTTCAATATTCCCGTTATACGGTTTTGTGAGAATAGCGAATATACCAACGGTAGCGCTTTTCAGAGTAATCTAAACCAGGTTCTGGAGTCACTGGCGGGGAAAGTGTCTACGAGTGGATTCAATACATCTAGTGATGATGGCGGGCAAAACAGCCACAGTACAGTTTATGGGTTTGCCCAATGCAGGGGAGATTTAAACTCTGACGATTGCAAACAGTGCGTGGCCAATGCAAAAGCCGCGATTATATCGGGCACTGGTATTGGCACTCGTATTGTTGGAGAATGCAACAAAACTTGTGCGTCCATTATACTAGATGCCTGCTTATTACGTTACGACAATCATAATTTTTCCAGCAATTTTAATGAGAGCACAGAGAACTTTCTTATCTGCAATCCCGGGGAAAACAATCAGACAGAGTTCGAAATTACTATTAAGGCCCAGCTCCAAAAAGTTCCAATTAAAGCTGCGGAGAGTCCCAAACTTTTTTGGGCGGAGCAAGACGTTGCGCCCTATAATTCCACAGTTCTTATCTACAGCTTGGCGCAGTGTTGGGACGCTCTGTCCAAAGAAGACTGCGAGGCGTGCCTGAACTTTGCGTTGACCGAAATATATCACAACTGCACGGCTGGAGCTATTGGATCACAATTCGGATCTGTGAACTGCTACTTGCGTTCCGAGCTTTATCCATTTTTCAATCCTCCAAGTATCTTCTTTAACATAGTATCACATAATTTATAATTATCAGAAATACAACATAGTTTAACATAGTCTCTCTTTAACATAGTATCACGTAGTTTATAATTATCTTCTTTCACATAGTTTATCATTATCTTGGGGATTTTGTAAAATTTTCATTATGGTGATTTGTGGTTCCTTGTGCGAATTATCTGAGATTCCTTGTGCAAATTATCTGAGATTCCTTGTGTAAATTTGTAGAAGCAAAATGATCCAACGTGCTTCGGGTAATTCTTGGAGTAGCAGCCGCTACGATTGGATTAATTGCAGCGATAACCGTTTGCAAGCTGAAAATTTTCTCTCGTGGGAAATATTGGGGACATATTTCCCAAATGAGAGGTGTTGAAATTGTAGATGATTCAATGATATTATGAACAGTTTCCCTATTTCCTTTTCTCAAGATAATAAATCGCTTTGGAACTGTTTTCGCAGAAGATGAAGGAGCAATTAGCTTGCCTGCGATAGCGAATCCCGAACTTATTTTCAACTACGAGACTTTGAGAGGGGCCACGTCTAATTTTGAGGCAGAGAGAAAGCTTGGCGAAGGCGGTTTTGGATCCGTCTTTAAAGTGAGGGTTTGGTTCTACATCCAGCTTAATTTATTTAAATGTAAATAACATTGTTAATGATTAAACCACAGAAATATTCTCGACTGGGCATGATGCTTCTTGATCAACAGGGGGATCTACCAGATGGCAGAGAGGTTGCAGTGAAACGCTTGAAAATAGGCTCAAGTTAAGGAGATGTCGAATTTCTGAATGAAATCAATTTGATCAATCGTATTCAGCACAGAAACCTAGTGAAACTGCTTGGTTGCTCAGTGATAAATTCAGAAAGGTTACTAGTATACAAATACCTCAAGAACGGTAGCCTCGACAATATTATATTTGGTACCTTCTCCCTCCTTAATGGCTGCACCGATCCTGATTTGTTCTAGTTTTGAGTTTTTTTTGTACCTTGATAATCATTTTGGTGTTTGTTTTGCAGATATAGAAAAACGCCATTTACTTGATTGGAGACAGAGATACGAAATCATTGTTGGAACTGCACGAGGGCTAGCCTATATTCACGAAGAATCTGAAATTCGAATCATTCATAGAGATATTAAAGCAAGTAATATTTTACTCGATAATAAACACAACCCCAAAATCACAGACTTTGGCTTAGTCAAACTGTTTGAAGACGATAAAACCCATGTCAGCACTAGAGTTGCAGGAACTTTGTAAGTATTCTCTCTCCAATATCGTTCGTATAAATTTTAGAGGGTTATTAAGATATTGAGATCTCATTGTACACACTATTGTGAAGTGGTTACATGGCACCTGAGTACGCGTACCGCGGACAGCTAACAGAGAAAGCGGATGTATTCAGCTTTGGAGTTCTGGTACTTGAGATTATCAGCGGAAGAAAGAATCAGAGTTCAGCTCAAGACACGGAGTTTCTCATCGAACAAGTATAGCCATTGTGGATCTCATCTTTTGAAGTAGATGTTTGCGAACATGTTGTTTTATAATTATGATTCGTTGCTAACTAAAGTTGTATGCGTGGTTGATATTGGTCAATTACCAGACATGGAAACTGTATAACGCAGAAAGAGATTTGGAAGTTATGGATCCCGCATTGGAGGGTAGTTATTGTTGGGCGGAAGGGATTAGGATCATTAAAATTGGTCTTCTGTGCATTCAGGCAGCTCCAGAGTTGAGGCCTTCAATGTCTCGTGTGGTGACGATGTTGAACTCTGAGGAAGAACATCTTCCTGCGCCCACAACACCCCCTTTCATAGATCTGACGATGTTGACCTCTGAGAAAGAACATCTTGCTTCGCCCACAAGACCCCCTTTCATAGATCTGAATATCTACTCTTCAGCTGCCGATCCTTCGTCATCCATCATAGAGGCGAGGTGAAAATCTGCAAATGGTGTTTTGCATTATATTATAATTAGTTTACTGTTGGACTTCTATCCGTGTATTAATTACACGACTCCAGAGGAGATTATGCGCTTGTATTACTAAATTTAAGGATAGTAAAATCGTTTTCTCGGCGGAATCCATGGAAGTTCAGTTATCGTCTAGTCAGTCAATTTGACATGTACTATTTTAATATCAAATGGATCCGTCTTCTGAGTAAGAGTAAAGACTGATGTGGTATATGAAAATAAAGATTTTATTATTTTATATTAAAACATATGATTATCATTTTGAATTCAAGACTATGCATAATTTTTTGGCCGACATGTGATTTCATGTATTGAAGTCGTTTTTCAATTCATAAACAAGCCTGCTTGATATTAACGATTTTAGATTGATAATAAATTTGTTTTTGATAAAATCGTTTTTCAATACATACACTACCCTGCTTGATACTAATGGTTTTAGATTGATTGTAAATTTAATTTTGATAAGTTTAAAATTTTAATTTAATTATTAAAAATTTATATCAATAATAAAATAAAAGTGATATAAAGAAAATAAAGTCCCACATAACTGGGACATTTTGCTTGCATCCTAAATTTATCTTAATCACTAATTTATAGAATATTTGGCAATCAAATTGATATAGGCACCGTCAATTAAATGGTCGTTTGATTGCCATCGAGATAAGGATGGGAAAAAGAGTGGGTGTATTTTCTATGAAAGTGATGAGGAAAACTTGCACCAGAGGAGGCCCTAGCAACAGTTCTTCACAGCCAGCAACATATTTCTTGACAGTTTCAACGTAGAGCCACGAGAGAGTTGCATCAGATTTGGGAGGGACTTCTTATTATTCATTTGGTCTTAACTAGCTTGCCTTGAGCAAGCCCAGATGCACTCAACAGTTCTTCACAACGAGCAACATATTTCTTGACAGTTTCAACGTAGAGCCACGAGAGAGTCGCATCAGATTTGGGAGGGACTACTTATTATTTATTTGGTCTTAACTAGCTTGCCTTGAGCAAGCCCAGATGCACTCTTTCCAACACCTCATTGTACCCTCTTCATATTATAATAAAATGGCTCAACAAAGAAATTTTTGGTGCAATTTCATGGACTGATTCATGTGTTTGATTTTCATGGTTTTTATTTCTATGCTTGCTTTGTTATTTACTGTAAAGATTCCCTAGGAATATTACAGTCATATGAAAGCATGTTCTTGGCTAGTTGTGGGGAGGATAACAAGATCATGGAGTAGTTGAAGAGGTAGAGCCAACAATTGGTGAGGCAAAACCAATAGATTCTAGAGGGGATGCAACAACTGATACATAACCAACGCAGAAGCGAAGTACATACATGCGCATCCTAACAGTACAACACCCACACGTATGGTCAGTCTGACCATCCTACCATGCCTAATTCCTTGGATGAATAGGAGAAGGAGAATTATAGTTCAAGGGTTGGACCATCATGTAGAGGTGGCAGTTAGAGGATGAGACCCGGAGGCAATTTTGCTGGTGGACACCTGGTTTTAGACATCATGAGACTGATGAGGAGGTCGAACATAAGGCTGAGGCCACACAGGGTTTTGAGGAGCATGTCGATACACATAGCGTGACACAAGAGCCACCCTTATGGTAGTTTCCTTTGTTAGAACCGATTGACACATTGGTCGAGACAATTGGGCACACACCCATGGGACCATCCATTCACGGGGTTCCAATAGGCATAGAGGTACCCAAATTTGTGATAGATTTGCGAGATGATAGCTACATACAACAGCATGGAGAGATCCTTGAGAAGCGTGAGCTAAATGAGGATGTTATGATTGAGGAGGTACCTGTGGTGGGGTAGCTCGAGACTCTGATCAAGTCCATGATGGAGGAGGATGGACAATCATATTTTGGGTCTGCCATCAGTGTGGAGCAGATAGATGCATAGGAAGAGTTGCAATACTTCCATTTAGTAGCTCTGTTGAGGCTTACATAGATGGGGCTTGCAATATTGTTAGGCTACCTATGCACGTTGGAGAGAGAGTGCCTAAGTTACATAGAGAGATTGTATATGTTGACCGGACCAGCAAGATGAGACGACATGAGTTGTGCAGGGCACAACATTCGCATGATGGATATGCTACTATTTGGGTACCCTTTCATTTTATACCTCTCATGGGGTTAGGTGGCACGAGTTATTTAGTTGGTACCTGATAGGGCTGACAAGGTTTTTAGATACATCCATGGTCAGGAGCGTAGTTCAGCAAGGGTCGTGGTTTTCCATAGGGGCTTGAGGGTTGGATCATCGTTGGGACCCAGGTGGGACTTCCCACCACTCCATGGATTGGGTCAGTCAGGGTAGTAGCAGGATGGTGGATCCAATGATTGGAATCACCCCCATTTTCATATTCCCACCAGAGTTTTGGGCAACACCCATGAAGGGTCGAGCTGATAGAGGGACAAGAAGACTCAATGAGTTGTCTTGGCATGTTGGCCATGTCTCGGGGCATAGGATGATCAATGTACCTTGGAAGGAGGTTTTTAGAGGTGGTGGCATCGAAAAGCCACCAGATAGTTCCTTGTATGGAGAGGAGGATTTCCCATGTATATATGGGGCACAATGGTCACCAAGAAGCATCACCTTAGGGACACCCACATAGGTACATAGGGAGATTCACATGTTAGATATCTTAGGGAGGATTAGGAGGAGAGATCCACTTATCTGAGATTATGGAGATCCATTCATCAGAGGACTTGGTGATGTGACTATAGAGGTGATGATATCAGTCAGGTGTAGGCCGAAGCGTACTATCACAACTTTAGGCCATGAGACCTAGGGATGTGTAGGAGCATCCGATGTTGAGCAATGGTTGGTAGGTGGACATGGAGGTGTATTGTGGCGTGTAGTGGTGTGCTGGATTACATTGTGGAGTAGGAGGAGCAACTCACATCACATTGAGTATAGTGATAATTGGTGGTATGCAGTGACATACAGTGGGACACAATGGGCTCTTGGAGTGTTGCCTCTAAGGAAACTTATGGGCATGGACGTTATATTTACCATTAGGAGAAACTCACCCTGGATCGATGGGGATGTTGTTGAGCATCTAAGAACAACATGTTTAGTGGAGATAGGTATTTGATTGGGTTATCAACATATACGAGGTGAAGGGAGGGACGTCCATAGGGTTACTCTTCAGTATCCCGACAAACTCTTGGTCATACCGTTGGGGACTTACCCACATATCACACTCTAGTATTTCTTATAGTTGCAAGGCATTTGGTTGTTTCCCTTTGCTGCTCTCAGTACAACAAGAAAGACATGGGAGGCTCACCCTAGGCAGATGGATGATACACAATCATGGGCAAGAGGGAGACTCTCTAATTGAAACATTTGGTGGATGCATGAGCTGAGAGATACAGACTTAGAGATGTCATGGTTTACTGCCGAGGTAGCATATGTTCCACCCGTGGGCTCACACTTGGGGGGATGATTACGAGGGAGTTGCATGGTGCACATGTAGCGAGATAGTCTGAGACATTATATGAGCATGAGGTGCAATGGATGGTAGACCTCATCTACAGGAATATTTTTGGACTCTAGGCAATATCGGGGTGCGCTTTGAGGAGGTAGGATCATAGATTTCATGATGTGGTATAGTAGGCACTGGGAAATTTTGAGTTCACCTGGTTGATTCACAACATGCCGAGTCTATACATTGATTACACATAGGGAGAAAAGATATGGAATAGGAGGGTTCCAACAATCATTAGGACTATGTCATAGCCAATATTATTATGGGATCCAGGGATTCAGTTAGCTGATAGGTCACTCCACTTTGTGATGATCAGAGACATGGCAGAGGGTGATCTAGTTCACCTTGGATTTGACACATGGGGGATCACTGAGACCTCCATAATATGGCGAGGTAGATTTATCATGTTGTTGCTCAGGACCAAGATTGGCAGTGGATAGGTAGACATTGGCATCATGGAGATGCCTAGGAAGGATGAGCTTAGCCTTCATAGATTTTTCGTCATTAGGTCCTAGGAGAGGAGGGTACAATCTGGTCATGATGAGGAGTATGCGATAGTTAGAGTGGCACAACGCCAACATGGTGGCACCCTTTTGAGACTAGAAGGGGACTTGAGCAACAGAGTACTTCACATCTCAACGACCTTTAGTGATGAGCTAGCTACTACATGGGGAGATCATTTAGATCTTCCATTGGCCTTTAATGAGTCATTGATGGCGTTGGTAACTTCATTAACATGGAAGGATGGTCACCAGGATGATATCTGGAGAAGCTCATGTGAGCGAGATTTATCTCCACAGGGATTGGGTGGTATCTTCAGGAGTTTACACTTGGAGTGTATGAGATGGACTACTTGGTAGGGCTACTTCATGAGGGGTTGGATATGGTGCCACATTATCATGATTCCCTACTAATTGATGGTATGCAGAGGGCTTTTGGTGCTTATACCTGGCAGGGCAGTTAATGGAGAAAGGGGAGCTTCATGTTGGATAGGATAGCTTGGGATCCTGGTATTGAGGTATTCCTTCATGACAGGACAGTGTAGAGGCTGGGGATGATTCAGTGGCACATCTAGGACCCTAGCATATTTTGTAGTGACAGTGGGGATCAATAACCAAAGAGTGTGCATGTTCAGGCATTGCTTGAGGACAAGCAATTTTGGCGGGGAGGACTGTGATATCCCCAATTTGATTTTTTATTTAACAGGATTAACTAATTTTATTTGGGAAGTGCTAAGCATAGAAAAATTTTGTAATCTAAGCATTGGATACATTTTTAGTACATGAGACTTAGTAGAAATCGAAAACTTCAAGATTAATGGAATACGGAGTCTACCCCTCATGCAACACGCACCCCTTGGAGGAAAAGTTGATTTTGTGGAAAGGAGGTCGAAATATTTGGATGAGGGACCCACAAGGAAAGGTGAGGTAACAATTATAAATAGAGGGTTGAAGGCAACATTGGGGACCTTTTGATAATTTGACATTTACACATTGTTGCTCTAGTTGTTTAGTTGGGTCACAAGTGTTTTTTAGAACGAGAGGTTTCCAAGGGTAAATCTCACCCCATGGAGGTATTTTCACGACATTGTGGAGACTTGGGGACCAGTCTCAGGTGGTACGACTTACGTTAGCTTCATCCTAGACACAGAAGAAGAACCACACAATTCTTGGGTGAAGTGGGGTAATGAAATTAGAGTCTATACCATTACTGGGAAATTCCTTGTTCAAATTGCACGTGAAGGAAGAGGATTTATGGGAGTTGAGGGTGCCCTTCTCAGCAAGACATATTTCTTTGGTTAGGCCTATGTAGACTTGTCCTAGGACTGTGCAATCATTGGTGGAGCTGATTGTGGGGAGGCTTGAGAGAAGGATTTAGCAGTTGAGATGTTGGGATTTCATTTGGAGGGCCATTGGAGGAGGATTGTTGTAGTTTGGAGATTAGAGATTGATAGGAGCAACCATGGTAACAAAATTCTTGGTGGAGGGCCAAGATTTCAAGGGTCAAATTTTTAAGTTTCGGACCAAGGGAAACCCTCTTTGGGTTTTTTTGGGTTTTTGACAAGGATATCATATCTCAAAATTGTAGAATTTTCTGGGCATATTTGAGGGGTCCAACAGGATCCCAACTCTCTGAGAAACAAGAAGAGCTAGGGGAAATTTGGGCCGAAATTCCGAGGTCAACATTGGCCAATTCCTTTGTGGATTTTCATGGGTTTTTGGTGGAGAGCTCAGGGTTAATTTCATGGATTTTTCCGAGCACCAGAGGAGGCCATAACAACAGTTCTTCATAGCCAACAACATATTTCATGAAAGTTTCAACGTAGAGCCATGAGAGAGCCACATCATATTTTGGAGGGACTTCTTATTATTCATTTGGGCTTAGCTAGCTTGTTTGGAGCAAGCCCAAGTGCACTCTTTCCAGCATCTCATTCTACCCTCTTCATATTATATTAAAATAGATCAGCAAAGCAATTTATTTTGTAATTTCATGGACTGATTCATGTGTTTGATTTTCATGGCTTTTATGTCTATGTTTGCTTTGTTATTTACTGTAAATATTCCCTAGGAATATTGTAGAAAAGAGATTAAAGATGACTCTAGGGGGTCGTTTTTTCATTTGTTTTTAACGAGTTTGAAAAAGGGATAAAATAAAACTTGTTGAATTAGAAAAAAAAATCACTCTCACCAAGTATGCATGACCTGTCATTGCACAAGGAATGCACATTACCAATTTCGAGGAAAAATATTAAAAAATGAGTGAAATATGCCCTAATTTTGGTAAAAAAATACTATTTAAAACTTATAAAAATCCCAAAAAGTAAATGAGTTTTACCATTTCACCAATTTGCAAATTTGACAACATTTTACCTCATCTTACCTCGATTTTCAGGCAAGGAGTACGATCAATCCTGGACACCATTCGCCGAGTTGTTTGCTGCAGGTAAGAGATTTATCCCTTCCCTTCATTTTGGTTCTCATTTCATGCATTTTCATCAATATATTAAGTTTCAAATAGGATTTGCAAAAAATTCATGTCAAGGGTGATCAATGCGTGTTTTACCCATCGAATCCCCACCAACCACACTATGTTCAACTAGGACATCGCACTAGCAGCACGTGAAAATTCACACACAGTCACACTGGCACTGAGGTAAAAATTTCTTGTAAAATCCTCCATCTTGAATGGTTTTTCTTCAAATTTGTCTCCTTGGAATCTCATGAAATGTTGTTTTATTGATTTTCCATAGGATAATGAGTCTAAAATGGCTATTGAATGGAAAGAACAAGTACACGAAGCTAAAGACCATCAAGCAGATTGACATCCAAATTGTATTGATGCCCTATGAGCATGCGAGTTGCCCAAGTTCTTCAGGATTCCTGGGATTAGGTCCCATCGTGAGTCACTACAACATTTGATTAGCTGGTGGGACATGGATCACCAAATATTCGTGATTGGTGACTGAGAACTAGAAATAGATGTCACAAACATTTATTTCATCATCAAGTTATCCAGAAGAGGAGAACATATTCAACTATTTGGTTCTCGTGCTTTTGGGGAAAGCAAAGACACATTGATTGCAAGGTATTTCCGAGGGACTAAAAATACCCAAAGTGGGAAGATCGATATAAAGACCATCACAAATCTCCTACTACCAACAATATTGCATACTATGGCCCAAATATTTGGGGCTCAGGTGTTGCATGAAGCAACAAAATCTCATTTCCAGTACACAATCGATTGTCTAAGTCCCACAGTCTCTAACTGGTGTTAGGGATTGTTGGTCTATATGAAATACCAACTTACAAAGTGCAAGCCAGGAAGGTTGAAACAATTCAGTTTCAGATCCATCTTTGTGATGTTATTTGTTGAACATGTGCCATTGTTTCATTATCAATCATCTCCCAAACCGCAGAATCACTCAAAGCTAAATTGGACCCCCTCCATTGCATAGTGCTTGGAACTAGTTTTCTATGGTACATGAAACTCCTCAAATGGACCTTGGAATCAAAAGATATGGCCTGTTAAAGATGGGGGTTTTTTCACCTTTAAAAGGAGGAAATAATTACAGATCGGAGGTCCGAAAGCATATTGCAAATCATAATCAAAGTTTTTTGAAAGCATCAACAGGGAAGGGTAGAGAAAACTAGCAATCATGGATCATGTATATCAAAGGTTCCAAAAATCTCGCATATCAATGATTGCAAATGATAGAGGACCAAAAACAGAGCGATTGTTGACATCACAACTCTCATATCAGAAGGATCAAGCAGCATCACACATCGACGATCAGGGGTCCATGGCACATGGCATATCAACACATCGCATGTCAGATGTTTGATATATCGAAGGTCCTGTATCGGCGAGGTGAATCGGCGATCAATGATCACGACAACAAAAATCCATCGTGCATTAAGGGCGCACACATCAGATATCTAGAGAGACATCGACATATCGACGGGATGCCAAGGTGACAACTCTAAAATGTTGTGATATCTCGAGTTGCAATATGTTGGTGTTAAAATGTAGGGAAAGGCTGAAAATAATTTAACAAAGAAATTCAATGCAAAACCAAGTTTAGGCAAGACTTTTCTCTCTCCTTCAGAGGGCTACATGGTAGCACAGGATTAGATCCGATAAAGACATAAGGCAGCTGACGTCATCATGACGTGGTAGTACGGAGGACACATCACATGAAGATATGGCATTTTCAAGGGTCTAAAGAGGGCATATCTAGGTGACACATGTCACCACTCAGGAAGTGCCACATGGCTGTGACAACATCACATCGGCAATTGAAAATCGGAGGTTGAGGCTTATCGGCACTTTGTAATGTAGAGAACACATGAGAAAGTGCGATAAAGAGGCTTTGATACAAGAGTTGGCCCGCAGTCACATAAAGATCTAAAAGAACCAGGGTCTAAGCATGAAGGGAGATCGGCGATTGACGATCGACAGTTATGGTGTGTTGTGCATCAAAAATGAATTGTCGATTGCGAACTTACGATTAGGGGGCTAGCCCATGGTCATATAAAGAGCCAAGGAACCAAGGGGTAAGCATTGAAGGGCTACCGCAATCAGAGATCATAAACATGTTGCGGCTCTAATATAAAAACCACGACTGGAAACATCCGATGAAGAGGAGCTATGATATTTGGCTAAGCATGTGATCCCTAGAGGAACTAAAAGGAAAGGGGCTAAACCAAAGGGGGCCTAAGGAGATTGGGGCTCACTATTTTGTAACACATTTTAGAGTAAAAGTCTTGATACAACGATGCCCCGACAGTATGGTACAGGGCTTTGAAGGCGGATGGGTCGGCAACTGAGGCATTGAATGAAGGCATGGTGTATTGGTAAATCAGTATGGGCACTTAGGAAGACTTAATGCCTCAGCGTGGAGCTCCACTCAATCATAAATGTAAAGGACTGCCTAGAAAAACTCTACTTCTACTTGTGACAAGCAAACACAGTTGATCGCTACCAACTCTAGGGAGTGGAGAAGGCAGGTATTTATGGCGAAGGTGACAGCAACTGACCAAGCAACTAGTGAGACACTTTGTGAGAGAGACGTGGCTCAATCAAGGGCCTTCACAGGAACAATAGAAGGAAATTTTCCTCCATCATCATTTAGTTTCCCTCATTTCTATTTCACTGTAGTTTCTGTTTATCCTATAATTTTTATGTATTTTCAAAAAAGTTATCGAATCCTTTAGAATCATTTTAGGCAGCAGAGCTATCGCAGTCTGAGGCAACTGGCCAATCAAAAAGTGGGCCCTTGGATGAGATATTTGGTAAATGTTGATTCAAAGATTCCCCTTCTCTATATAAATGGGCGAAGAAACACTTAATAGGGCTTCCGTAATTCTGCACCCATAGTGGTCCAAATTCTTTGGTTCCATTTCGGTTCCAATTTCTTTTTCTTGAAGGACTTGAGATGTATATTTCTGAATGTAAATGGATTGGTGAATGAGACTCATTTTGAATATTAATGAAACTCTTTGGTGATTCCAATCATGGCAACGCGCATTATGTTTTCCCCTCCGTAAATATCATTTCATATATGTTTTTCTTTCTCTAAAGTAGTGGGGTGAATCTGTCGGTTTCTCTTTGATTCATGGATTTATATAGCCTGCTAAATAGCAAACAATACCTGTGTATAAGACAAATTTACTTCTGTCAGTCTATAAACTACAGTATCTGTGCATAAAATGTTCTTACTTACATTATCTGATTAACCTGTAGTACCTGTATCAACACATATTTACTCATGTTGTTTGGTGATAAAGGTACCCATGAGGTATATGGTATGAAACCTTAATTTGCGCTCCACTCTTTGAACTCTTTCATTTCCTCCCTCTTCCACATTTCTGTCGGAACAATCATTTCTTAGGATTTTTCCAAAACTAGTTGCATCCAAAAAAAATAAAAGTCAGATATCTGGATAGGTGGGGATTTTCCCTTTGTTGATTGTTATCATTATGGCACGAGGTGCCATGGGTTAGAGATACGGAAACACTAAAGTGGAGACCAAGTAGTAGTCTTATGGAGGTGTCATGGACTGCATAAGCTCTAGATAACAATAGTACAAAAATACAAGAAATTTAGATGAACAAAACTTTTAGAAATCCCCAAATATGAATGTCGAAAGGGAAAAACTATTGACTGTAGCAACAAAAATGAAAACCTAGACTTGAATGGATCCATATGTTTTGGAATCTCGGATGCATCCAAAAATTCTCATAATAGAGACTCAAGAAAAATTCCAGATCTAGATTCAAAAAGTGGGGGTCACTAACATGTTTAGTAAGGAAATGACCACATACAGTGGTGACACATGGACAGAGGACTGTGGCATGTCAATGACATATTGCTTATGTAGCATTCTATCATGATGACACGTGGGAAAAAAATAGTTCCATGTGTCTAACATGTGGCAATGGTACAAATGTGGATGTGGTACTTAGAAGGGAAGGCCTTAAGAGGGACATATCTTTGTGTCCAAAACTCAAATGTCCATAAAGTTTATATCATTGAAATCTCTCGACGAATAAAAGACGATGGTGACCTAGAAGTTAGGGTCTTATGTGAGTAAAGGAAAGAAAAAATATTGTAACCCCACCTCCTTAAACTAACTTAGGGAAATAGATATGTTACAACTTCATTAGATACCCTCTTGAACTTAGTGACTAATATCGTTGCTCAAGTTAATTTATGCTTACCCAAGTTAACTCCTAGCAAAAAAGTTCTTCCTTATTTATCCAAATTAAACAAAGGGTAGGTATTTCCGCTATTGAGAGCCTAGCTATGATTAGGTTTCTGTTGTACAAGCACAAACTCAATAACATAGACGATCATAGACTTCCTAAGCTAGCTTTAAATTCCATCCAAAATCACCTAAGGCTCAATCGAGGGTGGCATAATGACACAAGGGCCTGGTTAAACTATTGGGAGATCAACGAGAATGATGCATTGCAAAACATAAATAACATTAAAGATATTGTTACTTCTAAGTTCAAAGAAAAACTGTGGTGTGAGAAAGATTTAGCGGCTAAAAGAAAATTAAGTTATTATAAGAAGGTCATCAACCCCACCCTAGAAGATCAAAAGTATCTCTCTATTTTAACTAGCTCAAAGAAGAAAATTAATATAGCAAATATTAGAATGAATTCTCATGAGCTCCATAGTGAAACAGGTCGTTGGGCAATTCCTAAAACGCCATGGAAAGAAAGGGTCTGCCATATATGTGAGAATAGGAACGTCAAGGATGAAAACCACTTCCTCTTAGAGTGCTCCACGTACAACCACATTAGATCTCAGTTTCACAATCTTTTTTACAATACTGACCTTCCTAGCCTTTTACAATGTCAAAATTATAGTGAGCTTGGGAGGCTTCTCTCCAAGCTTTTTGAGCATAGGAATAAAATCTTAAATCAAAATAAATAATTTGTTTCTTTAGGTCCGATATGTTTGGTCTCGGTGGACATTAACCATCATCATCATCATCATCATATATATGCCTATGGGCGAACAAGACACCACTATTGTTAAGGTATGATGCTATCAAGAAATCAATGACAAAAAGAGCAACGAAATAAATAAATCTTAAATCTTTGTCATGGCATTGATCACAACTGGTGAGGAAAAACAAGTTCACCAAAATAATACACCATTGTCTACAAACCAACTTAAATTTCATCAAAACTGATGAAGCCAATGAAATACAAACTCAATAATCTCAAAGGGAAGAAATTACCAAATAGCAAGATCCATACCAAAAGAAACAACTTTTGTTGGGAACAAAGGAAAACTTCCCTTGTCTACAACAAAGAAAGAAAAAACGTGTCAATCACAATAGCAACAACATTCATTCATTATTTTAATGTCAAAATTGATTAGGAACACAATCTATTTTTTTTCACTTTGTTGTTATATACTTCAATATTAGAGTAAATAAATTAAATAGTGCAACTTAAAACTTCATAATTCAAGAAAGAAACATTCAAGTAAAAATTTCAAATTCGTCTAATAACCACTAAAATTTAACATTTAAAATTTTAATAGAATTACACACTCAAATGTAAAATTCATTAAACACAAAATGACAAAATGATAAAATTTCAAATTCTTCTCACAATGAAACTCTAAAATAAATATATATATATATATTCCACAAACAGTATAGAATGTGAGATTTTTTATTTATAAAACAAATACTTATAAACATCCATCTAAAATTACATTTTGGTAATAACATTATGAATATCTATTCTGTTTATACATTTTAATATAAATAACAATTAAGTTAGAAACATTATAATAATAATTTAAATCAATATTATATTTATCTTCAATTATATCATATATTGACTTTGTGTCATCTGATTGTATTTTTTTAATTAAATTAATATTGAGAAAATGAGATTCTACCTCCTTAGAGTTTTCATCTCAATTTTCTAGAATTTTTTGTTTTTCAATGTAAGAGCGAGTGGGAGTTGAGTAGCATCTCTCATTTTTTTTATTGCTCCTATTACTATATATATGAGATTCTTGTGAGTTAATAAAGGTTTTGGTAAACACGTGTATACTCTGTTGGTGAGTCATTCATTCCCTAATTTTCCCTACAATGATCCTCTATCATTCCTACACATATACGATAAGCATTTTGAAATATTCACACGAATTCACCCTCCATACCCCAAAAAACCAAGAAAAAACACCTTTTCCCTCAAATGATAACAATTCGCGAGGAAAAGCGGGTTTTCCAAAACAATACACCATTGTCTACAAACCATCTTAAAAAATGGGTTTTCCAAAACAATACACTACTCTCTACAAAACCAACTTAAAAAAGTGGTTTTTGTAAAACAATACACTATTTTCTACAAAACAACTTAAATTTCATCAAGACCGATAAAGGAATAATCAAACAGAAGCTCAACAATCTTAAAGGGGGAAATTTCTAAATAGAAAGATCCATACAAAAAGAAACAACTTTTGCTAGAACAAATGAAAACTTCCCTTTTCTACCGCACAGAAAAAAAAAATGTAGAAATCACAGTAGCTACCGCATTCATTCATTATTTTAATGTCAAAATTAATTAGGAGAAAAAATTCATTTTCATCATTACGTGGTTGTTATAGACTTCAATATTAGAGTAAATAAATTAAGAACTGCACTTAAAACTTCATAATTAATAAAAAATACATTCTAGTAAAGATTTCAAATTCATCTAATAACCACTAAAAATTAGCATTTAAACTTCTAACAGAATTAGGAACTCAAATTTAAAATTCATTAAAATTAAAATTGAAAAACGATAAAAATTTAAATTCTTTTCATGATGAAGCTCTAAGGTATTCGTATATTCCACAGTATAAAATGTGACAAGTTTTTTTGGAAAGAAAAAAATTACTTATAAATCATCCATTCTAAAATTTAAAATTTTTGTAATAACATTATGCAATATCCACTCAGTGAATAAAATAGCAAGGAAGGCAACAATTATCAACTTTAAATGTTTTTTCTTGTTTAAGAAATTACATACCGAACTCTATTCCATTTTATACTTTATTAATATAAATAACAAATCAAGTTTAAAAAACATTATAATAATAATTTAAATAAATATTACATTTATCTTCAATTATATAAGATATTAACTTTGTCTCTTATTCTAATTTTTATTTAACTAAATTAATATTTAGAAATGGAGACCTTGCTAGAGTTTTCATCTCCATTTTCTAGAATTTCTCGTTTTCCAATGTAAGAGCCAGTGCGAGCATTGGAAACAATGTTAATAATGAGAGGGGGATGAATCAATATTAAGGCTACCTTTTAAACTCTCTATGTCGTTTTACTTTACTTATTCAAGCTTGGAAACCATCCATATAATCAATAACAACATATCATATGGAACCAATATGAAATCAACATGCAAACACACACCATGAGCATCATACACGTGAGACACAAGGTTTTAGTTGGAAACCCTTTCGACAAAAAACCATAAAAGATTAAACTTGTTATTGATGTAAAATATGAACACCTACTCTATTAAATCAATCGATTTTGTGGGCCACCACTCACAGGAATCACCAACTCCCATTGATTATTTGGTAGCACCTACTAGTAGGAAGCACCAACTCCCTCTTTTTGTAGCCACCTATCCAACTTACTAGAATCACCAACTTCACGGTTTTGTTGCAAGCACCAACTTGTAACTCATTGGATTTATGCAAGAACCAATTTGCAGGAGGCACGAACCCCCAAGCCTCCTTAAGCAGCCAATAGAGATGGAAGCACCAACTTCCTATATGCAAGCTCCAACCCACACTCAACAAGGAACTCAATGTTCTATGTAATTGGAAACCACTCTACTTGATATTATCTCTATTATCTTCATATATTATCTCACTCTACTCATTCTGCAATAGCCCACTGATCTACTCATCAATAGTCATTCATCACAACTCCTCACAACATTCTACTATTATCGACCCTCTGCATGATATGCTGCAACTCGTTGTTCCACTCACAACAGTCACCAACACATAAAGGCCACACAACCCTCCCTACATTCTACTCTTCGACCACATACAATCATGTTTCGACCTATTTTATTCATCAGGCCCTCTCATGCTTTCACAATGTAGCAGTGGATTTCTCGGCCTTCTTCACATAGCACATGCACCTTTAACCTTTCTCAGGTGACTCTCACTCTGTTGGGGTATTTCTTTTGCATAGGCACTCTCATCCTTTCACAACAAAACATGCTCACTTCACCTCACACACAGCAGCACACTCATAGAAATGAGCACTCAACGCAGATCTCTCTACAATGTTGTATTCCCCCACTTGCTCAACTCAGATTCTCTATTTTTTTCCTCCACTGCTCATTGACCAATGCTCCCACTCATGTCCTATATTCACACTACTCGAGTGTACCTTGGCATGGATTTTCCAATATGATTTTGCATCTCACTTGGTCTCTAACACGACATTAAACATGAGAATGGCCACCTTATTGTTTCTCCATTCTGAGAATCAATTCTTTGTCCACCTGCAAACTTCAATAAAGCATTGTCCTTTCTGTGGAAAAAATATCCTATCACTAAGGCTCCTCATGCTTATTCATGGTTTCACATAGCTTGGTTGTACTTCGACATGGCTTCCCTGTGGGCTGTTTTCCTCATTACCTTATCTTAGGGCTTCCTACAGATCCATTTGACTCCATAAACCAACTTTGTTGATATGCATTTATTCTTCAGCTTCCCACCCATTCATCCATTTAACTCACTGAGGCATACATCAGAGCACAAAGATGGCATGTCTCACCTCAAATGAGACCCAACACTCTTTTATGTAAGTCATGGCTCTTACTGCCTTGACCCAACGATCTTTGATTCTCGTTATTAATCCTTCTACCAACTCTGCATGACCGTGGTTCTTTCTTTCGACACATCCATCTATCATACACCTTTGTACTGTCATTTCGGAGCCACAACATATTTTAATTCATACAAGAGGGATGTTATGATATCACTTAGTTTTGATGCCCTTAGCCCTTAGGCACTTAGCTCCTTTGGCATTTTCTTTCTCATATATTTTCACATCATAAGACCACTTCCTGTAACTGCCATCATAGCACATAGGCTCCAAGCCTTCAGACTCCTGCCGGGGGGGCTTATCTCTACCCTCTGATATACTCAACTGCACTTGGGTGTTAGCTGTACTCTGCACCCTTGGTTCTTTGGATCTCCACACGACCATGTGTTTGTAAATATCAGAGCCTAATGAGCCCCAATTTTGGTACAATTTGGGCTCATTTTGGCCTACTTTACTTGCTCAAACCATTCATCTTTATTTGCTTATGCATGCATTTCTTAGTTTATTCATGTTGTTTGTAGGAGGAAGGTTAGACACTCTATCTACGTGACTAATGCATTGTGATTCCAGGTTTTGGCACTAAAAAGGGGAGCAAGAGACAACGCAAAAGGGATAAGGGACAATAAGGTGGCACTGCTGATTTTGTGGAGAGATGTCCATGGTATTGGGACATTCCTCATGATTCCCACCAAGAACTCCGAGCTCAAATCAATCTCCCCTCCGAGCTCCAGAAGTAGCCAGGTCCTACAGGAACAGCAGTCATAAACTGTTCTACCAGAACAGCAGTTCTGACTGCCTCACAAATCCGCAGTTAAACTTTAGTTGGACAGCCGAGCTCCTAGAATCAAGGCTACTTGGCGGATCATCATTTTTTGTATAAATATGGAGGCCTTAGCCTTAGATAGGTTTTTGAATCTCTCGGTTTATCATTATAATTTTGAAGCAGTTCAGTTTCGTTCTTTTGCTGTAAGCCAATTTGGCATGACTTCGAATTATGAATAAAGAAGACAGTTTGTGATCTATTCCAGAGTTTTATTAGGAGACTATAGCTCTTAGGTTAGGGCCCAACCTGAGAGCCATAGATCCCCTCTGCTATAGTGTTGTTTCTATTTCATTCCCAGCATTTGAAGTTTTCCTCTGTTCATGCAATTCGAATTTCAGTAGTTTGGTGATTTGATTTTCGTACGAGTAGGATAGATTTTTTCTTATGATGCAGTTGTTCCCATTTGCTTAGTGTAGCAGAGGATTAATACCATCAATTGGAGCTCCAGCAAAAGGGTTGTTAAGGCTCACTACCATCTCTTCTGAAGATTGGGGTGCAATCCATAGCAGACCACCAAAAACACGCATTACTTTGTTTGATACAGTTATGGTTTGGACTTAGATGCTTCCTTGTCATTTACACTTATCACACATCTCTTCATCACAACCCCATACGTATTTCTCTTTCGTTTTGGATTACTGTTCAATGAAATCATGGCACACTTAATGTAGGTTGATGCGTTTCCGGTTTGATAAACAATTTTGATCATTTGTTTCATTTACACTCTTCTCCCTCTCGTTTCATTACCATCCTTTCCATTTTGATCCTACATGCAGCCACGTTTCCTTGACCTACAATGCGTTCTGTCCTCTCCTCAAAGTCTTCCAGTCCTCACGTAGCTTCATTCCTTGACCCTTCATTGACATCACTTCAACCTACTCCCTACACCCGTTTCCCATCTCATCCTTCCACCTCTGTGCCATCACCAGCCTGATCCCTACCTCACACATCCCTTCCTACCCTTCCATCACTTCAATCCTTCACGGTAGATCATCCTGTAGCAGTTTAGAGACATCCTGTCGAAAACCCTGAGTATCCTGTAGGATCCCCTGCAGACATCCTGTAGAAGGTCATTCACGCGGTTGCCGAGCTTCTGAACGTGGAAAACCTCTGTGGATGAATGCCAAGGGTCCATAGGGACCTCACCTAGCCTCCCCAACCTGTCCCACGCTTTCCTCCCTTCTTCATTCAAACTGCACAACCAAACCCTAATAAGCACAAAATCACAATTATTTCACCTACTTAATGAAAAGTACAAAAACATGTCTTTTATAATGCAAGTAGTTTAGATCCATGCATTCCCACTCATTAGAGGTAGTAGCAGCATTGGTAAAAGTATTACTCATCTTCATTGCTTTATAGAGATTAGACGAGTTAAATTAGGGTTTCCTAGGTTTACATGCTTTGATTTACTTTTAGTTCATTTTTGTCAAGTAGACTAGTCTTCTTTGAGCTAGCTTTCATCCATCATTAATAGAGCTTCTTCTGTGAGCCATAGAAGTTGGCTTGAGCCCTAGCGGACTTGTGCGAGCTGATCAAGTGACAGCTGCGACAAGAGCTAGTACTTGTGCATATAGCACCGTCGCTTCCAAGTTTGTACGAACAACCGAGTTGATAAAATGAGAGACAAGAAGCCCCAAGAGTTGTAGCATTATTGCTACAATATTGGATCTCACCAATGGCTTCTTAGCAAGTTGGAATTTGTCCTTCATTGCTTCAATGAGGTCACGCTTGCCTGGCTTTTTGCCAAACACCATGGATAGATTTTCTCTTGAGTACAATAGCTGAGTGGTCCTATGGATCAGGATGTCAGTGATGGGTATCAGCTCTTATTGCCACAAACACCCATCGTGCACCAAGAACGAAAACTACTTGATCACTACCATGGTTATGGGTGTGCATTATGATGCAATACCCACAACATGTTTAATAGACATGCCTTATCCACCAAATTTAGCCACTTCCTTGGCTCCAGCGGAGTCACACCAGAGTCTTTGTAGAAGATGTGGTGCATGGGTTGGTCGATCACTAAATGGAAAAAATATTCTGCATCAACCAAGTCCTAGTCCTCCAATTTTAATAGGGGGATGTGCCCCAGGAATGGACCATCAAAGGTGCCTTAGTTTGGTAGTAAGTGTGTGTGTAGTGCGACCTTACTTTCATCAATATCTTTAAGAACCTTCATCTTGCCTCTGCACGGAGGAATGTACTTGGGTAGTTTAGAAATGGGGTTAGAACCCTCCACATCAATGTCCTTCGCCCCCTCCATATCAAAGCCATACATGCCCACATGGAGGTCTTCAAGTTGAACTTTAGGCTCTAGGTCAGTTACCTCACGATTTTCCTACGGAGTCAGCCTTCCCCTCTGTGGGTGCTTTTTGGGTGATGCACGCACCAGTGGTTGTGCTTTTTGCTTACCCTTCTTCAATTTTGGACCCTCTTGGGTCGGTGTAGGCCTTGGCCTCTATGTCTTGGGGGATTTAGGCACTTCTTTTAGTACTTCTACACTTCCAACCTCTGGGGCAACTCCCTCAGTTGCCATTACGAACTCTGAAATAGTTCCTTCAGCTCCCATTGCTTCTCCTACACTCATTGTTTCTTCAGGTGCCAACATTATGCTGGACAAAAACACTTGCATCTTTGTTGGAAACATATCAAATACCAAATTCACTATCAGGGCTTCAAATATCTCAGGTTTCATACGTGCCTAAGAGCTTAGTACCTCAATTCTCAAAATTCTATGTGTTTTTCGTGGGGTAGCCACTTGTAATTTATAGGCATTTTGGAATTCAAATCCGATCGTTCCCCCCATAACTCATTCATAAATGCTGGATTGGAGAAATATTTTCACAAATATTGCCCTTAAATTCTAACTTAAATTCTACCCCCCCGCTCCATTTGGTTATTTTCTGACTATCAAGTCATGAACAGTGACCATAACGGTTACTTTTTGGTTGCCCTATGCACTCTGTCCTTGGATAGTGCAACTCCCTGTGCGTATGTGTTGATACTATGACATTCCTTCATTTCGCGCAGTTCCCCAATCACACAGCTTCCCAACTCAGGCAATGTAGTGTATAGTCCTGTGCCTCCTTTGAGCTACCTGGAGCACTAAGACTATGCTTCCATCATGTAGTCATCTAGTTGTATTTCCGTTATATGGCTTCAATTGACTGCCATTCACCCAGCCTAGGAAGGGTTCTCCATTTAATTTTACTAACTGAATTGCTCCACCATTGGTAATTTCCTTGTTGACAAAGGGCCCCAGCCAATGTATCCCAAATTTCCCTGGAAATTTACCAAACATTCTATCATATAAAAAATCCAGATCATTTACCTTGAAGGTGCATAGTTTGATGTGCCAATCATGCCAGGCATTTTCTCTCTCCTTTTGAACCTGTTGATGGAATCCAGCTAGAAATCAATCTTCTTCAAGCTCTGTTAGCTACATGAGCCTCTTTTCTAGGGTTATGCAATCTGCCATTCCTGTGAATGCTGCTATGCTCAGACTAGGTACAATGTAGTCCACTGGCATCACAACTTCCATGCCATAAACCCATTTGAACTGTGTTTGTTGAGTCAACTTCTTGCAAGTCGTTCTATAAGCCCATAGCACCTTGGGTACATGAAAATCCCAGTCATTTGTTTGAGCATTGCAAACCTTCATTAGTACACTCTCCAATATTGTATTAAATGCTTCCACCATCCCATTAGCCTACAAATGATAGGGTGTGCTCTTCTGATAATACACTTGAAACTCCTTCGTCATCGCATTGATCGTCTCATTGAGAAAGTGTGTACCACAATCACTTGTTAGAATGTTTGGACAATAAAACCTTCTTAGTACATACTCAAAGATAAATTTTGCAGTTGTTATGCTCGTATAGTCTTTCATAGGCTACGCCTCAGCCCATCTGGTTAAATATTTAGTCATGATGATGATGTATTGCGCACTCATCTACTTTCATGGCGGTTGAATTGGTCCTACAAAATTAATCGCCCACTTCTCAAAGGGTTGTAGTGATACCTGTGAATTCAATGGCATCTCATCACTATGAGAGGGTCTACTTGTCCTTTGGCAAGCATCGCACCTCCGTTGGTTTTCCTGTATAATGACCTCCCACGACTCCATGATGATCCTCAGTGAAGATGTTGTTTTGTTCAAACTCTAGCACATAACATCACAATATTTCATCTAACCCCATTGGTACAAGTGCCCCGCAATAACACAAAAGTTTGTAGCGCGCACCACCAATTCCTTCTTCTATTGGCTTGTATATCCTTCTGAAGCCATACCTCTAATTAGGAAGTGTATAACATCTTCAAAGTTATTGTCCGCAATGTGCACTGCAAAGAGCTATGCGTCAAGTAGCCCTTCATCCAAATTAGTAGGTTCCTCTCTCGTTTCGTTTCACAACAAATGATCTGGTCCAACATTCAAACGTCTTGGTTTCACAATAACTTCAAGATCATACTCCTGGAACAACAACATCCATCTAAATATCTTTGTCCCCAACACAGGCTTGTTGACCAGGTATTTCAACATGGAATGGTCCGTATACATCTTAAATTGTCCACCCAACAAATAGTGCCTAAAATTCTGGAGTGCGTACACCATAGCTAAACCTTCGCTCTCTGTTGTGGAATAATTTTTCTCCAGTTTGGAAAATTTCCTATTGGGAAATCCTATAGTATAATCCAAGTCCCTTGCACTAGCCCATGTTAGTATTGGCCCCAACACAATACATGACGTGTCCACATGCACATGAAATTCCTTCTTCCAATCCGGGAAGACTGGGATCGGCATGGTGATCATCTTCTCCTTCAACACATCCAAGCTCTTCTAGAATTCCTCATTCCAGCAGAATGTAACATCCTTTTTAAAAATTTCTCCATCAGTGGGGTAATCTGGGCATAGCTATTGATGAATTTTCTATAGTATCCCATATGCCCCAATGTTGGACGCAACTATTTCACACTCCTTGGTTCTGCCAAGTTGATTATGATCACGATCTTAGCTAGGTATACCATCAAGCCTTGTTTGCATACCACATGGCCCAACAAGATACCAAAAGGGATGCAAAATAAACATTTATTCAAATTGAGCATGATATGGTATCTTCACCATGTATATAGCATCAAGTCCAGACTTGTCACATGGCATTTCACCAGTCTGAACACTATCCAATCATCGAAGTATACTTCCAGAAATTTATGAATAAGTCCTTGAATGCCGTGATGACTACACGTGAAAAGATCACTGGCATATTCTTCAGTGCAAAAGGCATCACCATATACTAGAAGCATCCCCATTCAGTCGTGAATTTCATCTTACGGCTATCCTCCAGTGTGACCTTGATTTGATAGTACCCAGAGAACCCATTAGTGAATGCATATGCTTCTTTGCGCCAACATTATCTAGGTATTCATTGGTGAACATGGTTGGGAAGGGATCATGCATGTAGGCATCATTCAAATTCCTAAGATCTACACATATCCTTATTTTTTCCTTCTTATTCTTTTCCTGAACCACTATTGGGCTTACCCAATTAGATTCTTCCACCGGTTCAAAAATACTCGCTATTAGCATCTTATCTAATTCAACATGGACCCTTTCCTTATACTTCAGATTGAGGTGGCATGGTCTTTGTTTCAAAGGTTTCATGCTCATCTTTAGGGTGATATTCATGATACCCAGGTCTCCTATTATCCCTTTTAGATCAGAAAAGTATGTGGGGAACAAGTCATGATATTCACAGAGTAGCTCGGTGACCTTATCTACTATCGTGTTGTCGCAATACTCCCCAATCCTTGCAAACTTTGGTTCTGCCTCTATGCCAATGTTCACCTACTTGGTCTTGAGCAGCTCAGTTATGTCTGGGTTCTCTAGCTATGGTCCTTCAACTCCACGGTAACCTTCAATCTCTGGGATAATAATCTTCCTTGGGTCATCATCCTCTTCTTTCGATGTTACATTGTAACACTCTAGCGCGTGGCTCAGCTGGGTAGTCCAATTAGGCTGAATCAGGTCTAGAGGATCATGTGGTATCCTAAAGATGGTTGTCTTCACCTCCTACAACACTTCATCAATATATTTAAGTCCATCCTCAAAATTGAATGTCATCAGAAATCCTTGGCGTAAAAAAGACCATTCTTTGGTTCCATAACGAAGTTCTATCTCCAAGTACCAATTCATTGGTATAACATCGAAGGTATGAAAAAATATATGGACACACTCCAGCTGAGGATTCGCTCCATATATTTCAGTCCATTTGGCCAAATGATCATGTGGATCATTCCTCCCATCATACTTTTCTCCTAGTCGTACCTTCAGGTGGCCAAATAATATCCTCATCATCCTTCTATATTCGCGCCAACCCTCAAAACTGTCCTTGAGTGTACCCCACCATCTTGTAGGTGTAGCATGCAGCACCCAATCTAATGCTTGGAAGCAATGCTTCTTGAGCACTTCCCTTTCAAATGAACCCAAAAAGTCATCAACATCAGTTAACACGTCATAGTGAGGTACGTTTCTTACCTCTGATGATACGCAACACAACGACTTTGTCATCATATTACAGTGCAATGTAGATACTTCGTGCAGCCAGTTCTGGTAGTGCTCTAGTTCTTCATCTAAATCTGATGTCCAGGAGCTTTCACTATCCCATGCAATACTTTTGTCTATTGTCGAATTCACCCATTCCTGATCTCGTGCTGTTATCTTGTAAATTTGGTCCAAATCGTCATCACTTTCATAATCACGGATTGGTTCTGTATAGTGTGGTCCCTTTGTAGGATCAAGTGGCACAACTACGTGGAGTAATTTCTTCTCACATATCATCTTTTGCTTCTTTAGGTTGACTAACCCAATCATTTCAATGGCTCAATCGATCCCAAGGAGCATGGGGTAGGGATTTCTATCATCCACAATCTTTATTACTTCAAAATCTACTAGTGTGCTCCTGCCTTCGATGACAACTATTACCCCCTACAACCTTCACATTGGGATGATTTTCTATTGATTCACCACCCTTAGCTAGATCAGAGACCATTGGAGAACATGTCTTCCCATCCATTCCCATGTTTGTTTTGGCAAAACATTCACGTCGGACCCCAAATCCAAGATAACCTAGTCCATTTCATATTCCCCGATCTATTTGGTGAGTCTCATCTCACGTCCAATACTTTCCTTATGCTTACCAAGCTTTCTAACTACGCCTGTTTCACCATTAGCATTTTCCTTGCTAGCATACAGATTGATAATTTCTTTTAGTCCCTTCACAACCTTACTATCGCAAAGTAGTTTCATGCAGGTCTCCAAGGACGTGGTAGTCATGGATGGGTTCATTTCTTCAACCGCTTTCTCCTGGATCCCTAAGGTAGAGGCCTCAGTAAAATTTTTCTTTGCTTCCATAAATGTTTCTTTTGTGTGTTCTAGATCAAACCCAGCCTCCTTTTTCAGTGCATTTCTGACCCACTCACCCTCTGTAGGCTGCTTCCCCTTATTCTCACCAATCATCGTTCCACTCCGTAGCATAATGTTTACCTTAGGGTATTCCTCGTGAGGCTCAGCCCTCATCATCTATAGGTTGTAAGTCGATTGTGGTGGATGTGCTCCCTTTTCGTGAATCTTAGCCAATAATATAGGGAAATCCCCAGTCACATGGTCAAATTGAGTACAAAAGTAGCATGACAGTCACGTCGGATTCGGGCAGTCTCTCACACAATGCCCTGGTCCCCCACAATTATATAAAATAAGATGGTCTCTACCTCTACCAGGTCCTCCTCCACCTCGTCCTCAACCATGCCCATTGTTACCAAGAATAGCGTCCATTCAGATGCCGCTATTCCCACTAAGATTATTGGCTATCTTAGAAACAAACAAGTAAATTCTACTTTCGCTTTCCTTTATGAAAATAGATAGGAGTGGAACAAAGGAGACCAACCTTATTCTTGCGCTTGATTTCCTCTCCTTCCTGATAGAGCATTGCCACTTCTGCCTTGTCCACCTAGCTTCAAAGAGCACCTGTGGAATCACACCAACATACTACTATTGAAGAGCAAAGATCTATATTCATAAATAACACAGGACCAGATGTGTGTTAACCATACAAATGCATATATGATGAAACATACAAGAATATGGAGGAAAAATTGAATAGCTTTATTAAGATGAAAAGTAGCAAGAGGATTACAACCATATGTTCTGACCCAGCATCATCGTCCAACAAGAAATCCCTTCTTCACCTAAAGTAAAGCTTAGATCACCCAACACTATGAAATTACACCAGAAAACCAACAACACTTCTCTATAAGATACAAAATTCCAGCCTCTAGATCTCTGTGATGAGGGATCCGTATATAGATGATTATAGGGAGGTGAGTCATCTTTTGGGGTCTTGATTAATGTCCTCTCTCTGATAGTTCGTGCTTCCACTTGGAGAATGATGATCTCTTACTCATCCCTGGTCAAAAAGAGAGAGACAAGTGTCAAAGGGGAAGCTTTTGGAAGATTCCATGATCTTCCACCTCGCATTTTGTCCCTGCCATTTGTCCATTCCTGACCATCACACCGTACAGAGGAGCCATTCAGTATGCATCACACCCTATACACTGGGAAGGTGATATGCATCGCACCCTCTGCACTGGGGTTTCAGTCTGGTCCAGTTTTGACCATTTATGAGCAGCTTTTAGTGGAGAACTTCTGGGAGATGATGTAATCGGCTGACCTTGTTCCTTTAGGTAGTGAAACAACACTTTTAGGGACTTAGGAGCCGTAAGTTTATGGAGATTGGGGTTGAAGTGCCCAAAAATGTCTCTAACAGTTGCCCCCTAAAGCATGAGTTCGTTAATCTTTTTGATGTCGGGTGAAATGCTTTACTATGAGGATCCAAAGTGTTTTCGAAAAGGGAGGCGACCTGTAATGAGATACAATACAAATACATTATTTTGACAACATTTTCTTCATGATCTAGCTGAGGCGGGCATTCCCATTCTCAGCTTTATAAATTCATTTTCATGTACATAGGACACGCAATTGTCTGTGTGGCAGACTGATGATTTGGACTCATCATCCTTTGATTTAGATGATCATCTATTTGGCAATGATGTACAGTTGATGTGTTTATATTCCTAAATATATCGCAGCCCGGATGGATAAAACTAAATCCGAGGTCTTCAAAACTCATTCAATCTTCACTCGGAGTACAAGTCGATCCATGTGAAAAATGTTCTGGAGTCGAACATGGAAAGACATCGCCTGATTACTAGCCAATGATGTAAGCCATTAACAGGCGTGAGAGGAATCACCAATAATGACAATGACCCTCAAGGTACTACAGTACAACTCACGTGGTGTGAAAAAGGACTTGGCATCGAACACCACATAAAATCTCTCGGTTGAAGGCTATTGATGTAAACCTATCGCCGACAGTGAGAAACTTGCCATTGAGGCATCCAAGCTTCAAAGTACTGAAAGGGTTGTTCCTAAGTCAACTTCTTGGATAATGAGCTGATGTCGACAAGAAGTGACCCATCGCAGGAGGGCCTTAATGAATCCCACATCAACGATACGGAATGAAGCAAATGATTTTGGAGGTGAAAACAATCTGACGATATAGGGTTCAGGGTGGCAGTCATGAAGGAATGGAGCATGAATGTATTGCAGTGGGTGAGACACAGGCGAATTGTCTGAATGAATTCCCTTAAACATAGCAGCGACACTGATGATGGATTAGTAGCGTTAACCCCAAATATGGATGGTTTGATGGACCAATGGTGATGACCAGTGAACGGAACAACCCAACCCAGCTTGGATGCGGAAGGAAAGTATCTTGTTCAAGAGCGACTTGCAACCAATAAAGTTTCTTCAAGTTTTCTTCCCAATTTTCCCTAGTCATTGCTGACCAGTACCTCTTTATTTTTGTCAAGCTTAAGGAGGACAACATATGCTTGTTCTATAATCCACCCTTCGGGCGAACCTGTCGCTATATTTTAGCAAGCCTAGCGATAGTGAAACTCGTTCTCATCCATGCGGATGAGTTTGTCGCTATTTGGTTTTAATGAGTTTAACGACAAAGATAACTCGGTCCCTTTCAATTTTATCGAGTCTGAAAGGAATTGAAAGGAGACTCCAATGATTCTTTTTCATCATGCAATCCCTTAAGTCCAAAAAAGCATAAAATAATACAAAAGGGATGAGTTTTCTATAGTTTTGATGAGCCGAACAAGACAAGCACTCGATATTTTTGTGTAATAATCCCTTAGGTCCAAAAAGATTAAAGTCTAGAGGAGGGATAGCACTTCCGATGACTTTAACGAGCAGGAGAGGCCAATCGCTTGACAATATTTTCATATTTTATGAGTCAGTTGAAAAGAGCTTAAAGAAGACTTGTTTTCAAGGAATGAGTAATGATTTTGTGTAGCAGCTGATTCCAGGTAAGGTTTGGAATTCTCCAATCACGGCAATGTCACAAGGATGGATAATAGAATCACTCTTCACAGATGTTCCTCGAAGGGGTAAACAATCATATGGGGGTGAATGATCTACTAAAAACAGAGTGGAGGTGATGATGAGAACACGAACAAGGATCAAAAGTTGGGGATAAGGCATTCACAATGGTTATTTACCGGTTCATTTTTTAATGAGCTTAAATGTTGGGGGAAAAATTTGCTCATGACTGATCTTTAGTTTTTAACGAGCTTGAACCCAGCGGTAACACTGCTCGCCAGTCGTATGATAGGAATGTCTCATTCAAGATGTTATTTTGAAGGGGCTTAAATCTTTAAATCTTTGCCCTGAATCCTTTCTTTATGCAAGTTAGGAAATGACTAGCATTACTGGTTTAAAGGGTTAGAGGTCCTACAAATTGAAAAAAAATAGTCGCACTTTTCTTGCACATGGAAAGGTTTGCATGCCCCCAAGTATAGCGAAAAATTTCCAGGTTACCATGAAAGTTCCATCTGCGTAGCAGACATAAAGCTTCCTTGGCGATGTCTACCAAAATAGACAAAGGGGAGTGGTGCGGCTGCATGCACTCAGCATAACCTTAACGAAGGTATATTATTCCAGCCTAATCCCATTTTCCTGTAAGGATGGGTTCGTCAGACTAGTCATATATCCCTCGCGGAAATCCACTCTATACCCAAGGTTTTCCTACCAAAATAGGACATCCTCCTGAATCACTTGCACTCATCAGGTGGATGGACTGGAGATCGATGAGACATTCCTTGTGTGAAGAGACCATTTAAGGATGGCATTTGACTATTTGCGATGTCTGAACCCAAGAATGACATTTGGTTTACGAGCTTGACCATTCTGCCTTTGTGCAGGAAACACATTACTCTAAAGAGTGAGAAGACGATGGCTCTCATGCAATAAATATAGTTGCGTCCAAGGAGAAGATTATAATCCAAGGGTCCTTGATCTACCATCACGTTCACTTGAACGGTTTCCCTTCTCAAAGTAATGGTCACATTTGGAAGGATCCCTAAAGGTCGACAGGTTCCTTTGTCGAAGCCTGTCAGATTTCTCATTTCAAGCAAAATCGATGGCGAACCAAGCACTTTCCAAGCAGCTGAGGAAAGGATACTCACATAAGCCCCTTCATCGATGATGGTACTAGCCATAACCATTCTGTAAGCTTGTACAGTGATTCTGAATGGTACACTAGCTGGTAAACGAGGTCTGCCTAGTAGATTTCACTCGAAGGAAACGACTAGGTTTGCTTGGTGGTGGGACCGAATAGATGGCCGGATATGACTCTAATGAACTTCCTTCCTACGATAAAGGAACGGGTGGACTACCCCCAAGTTCATCGGAATCTGTGTTTATGAAAATAATTTGAACGGTGTCATTCTCTTTCTCTTCAGTGACAGTATCATTCGAAGATGAACACTCTGAAGGCAAGACCGGGTCAACTACCGTCTCGACCTTTTGACTTTCATCATGTATGGATTCAGAGGGTTCATTTTCAATGATAGATGCTTCGGCCGACCATAATGACGGGCTAGCCAGATTTTCAACCGGTGGAGGACTTGGCAAGAGTTTTTTATATCTAGGAGGAAGCCGTAGCAGTGAAATAGGATGGTCATCCAAAACTCTTTTAGCCTCGTCAAGGAAGGGACAACATTGGACGGCGTGATTTCCTTCACACAACTTACAAGGAAATCTAGGATTCCTTTTCTGTCCATGTGCTTCACTTTCACTGGTTGATGATGTGCATTCAACATGATCATCAAAGGTTGACGCCACTGGATTGTGCAAACAAGGAGACCAGTACCTTAAGATCTGAGGGATGCAAGGACAATCTCGGTGATAGTGGTCTCCATTGCAAATGACACAAGGAGATTTAGGTTTCAATTGTGCGGTGTGAGGATTTTCGCTAGATGACGCTTGGTTGCCCCCTTTCAATTTTGGTTCCTTTCTCTTCTTTTCCTTTTTCTCTTTCTACTTCTTCTTCTTCTCAGTTACTTGATTTTTAGCTTTATCGGCTTTATCAAGCGAAGAGGAAGGAGGAGAGGGAGAACCAGACAAAGTAGAAGGTTGGGACGCAACTCTAGTGTCATCTAGTTGCTGACTTGACTATTTAGGAATTACGGGATTCTAAATGACAGAGGTAGAGAAGAGCCAGACAGACAAACCAATTGTCAACCCTAGAAGTGACAAAGTAGCCATATGGGGTGCACCAACATCTCGCCAAGAGGAGAAGGGACTAGGATTTCCTCCAAGGGGAAATCCTTAGTTGGTAGACTCCATTTTCTCAAGCTAAAGACAAACGAGGGAATTTGCAATGTTTTCCAATTAAAATAAATTTTAGATGCTTTGACACAACTTGTTTTTTCAATTTTAAAGAGTCACGAAAAAACAAAAGATGACTCTAGTCGCCTTCGATTTTTATTGAGCCTAAAGTGACAAGCACTCAGAGGACCTTTTCCTTTAAGGAGTCTGAAAAGGAGCAAAATTGACTTCTTTGGAGATCTAAGCAGAGGGGATTACCAAACCAATCGCAAAACTGCAGAATACGTTTTACGGTACGACAGTAAATCTTTCCGAATGTTGTGTTTAGTGCATTGCGATTGATAGGGTGGAAGACACGACTTCCTAAGGATAAAGGATGCAGCCTATTGTGGTCTCCCAATATATACTTGACGGTACATGGGAGCACAAGTCTGTACTGGCACTTGCCGTCTTAGAGTGGAGGAATCATCCAACCAACACTGGAAACAATAGTTACCAGGTTTTACGACGCCGAAATACGTCTCTAGCCTAGACCTCTAGACGTTGTGCATTAGGTTCCAAAGCATTGTTAGATTCATTAAATTTATTTTAAGTTGATCTTGATTAAAAATTTGCCTTTCAGGTTCACTGCGTGATGTGTATCCAATTCCTAAAATGTAGTCTAAGATGATAAACAAATATTTAACCTTCTTTTGGCAATTAAAATCCTAGCTACTAAGGAAAGAAAGTTAAGAATCTTTCTGCAAAGAGCACAGAGCACACGCTAAATGCACTGTCCTAAACCAAACCAAGCAGTCAAAATGCAAATGCACATGCATGTATTTGTTTTTCAACCTTCTTAATGTATGAATGATGATAGGAAAGCTATGTGCAAATCTGAATTATTTTCAGAGCGACAGTACTCAACAAATTTCTTTTCAAAATGAAGTGAAGGTAGGAGAGACACTTTGCGATTTCCAAATGAAAATTGCTTTTCGACGCTTTAAAATCTATTAATTCAAATCATATGCAATAGTAACTGTATAATCGACTATCAAGAATAATAGGATTGTCTTCTAAAATTGAAAATGACAGCTACGACACTTTCAGATCAAGAAACGACAGTTCAACTACGCTACTTTTTTGCAAAAGAGAACTGAAAATGGCGCACAATACATAAAAACATTTACAGTTATTTGCACTTTGGAGGTGGAATAATGTAAGAGAAGGGGGTTTTCACAGAAATACTCTGACCACAGAGAGCAAAACTCCTGAATAGGACTGAAAATAGTGAGGAAAAAACCAAAGTCTAAAGGTAAAGTTAACCTTCCCTGACCATCGCACCTGTTACATAGTGAAACCAGTATGCAGTGCACCTGTAGCACTCGGGAAGTGCGATGCATATAGATTGCCTTGAAGGCAGCGTGCGATGGTACCAGTGTGAGACTTTAAACAAGTTTTTACTCAGAATTTGCAATTCAGTTCATGGATTTAGGCCAAGTAAGTGATTTTTAGTATATGTAAAACACAGGGGTAGATCTAAGGAGGTTACTAGAGCCACCACGTAGGGAAATTAGACTGTTTGCAAATCGATTATTTAATTCATAAACAAAACCTGGAGATAGACTGAAGCAGCATTGATCTACTTTGCATTTGTATAACAAATGTAGTTCGAAGGTGAGCTGGCTTGGCTTCAAGCTCCGTCTGTAAGTTTATAAAAGAAACAAAGATAGGCTAACAAACAATCTAGTCGCTCCCCAGTGGAGTCACCATTTTGTTACCGGGAATAGTGTCCACTCGGATGCTGCTATTCCCACTAAGATTGGTGGCTATCTTAGAAAAAAACAAGTAAATTCTACTTTTGCTTTCCTTTATGAAAATAGATAGGAGTGGAACAAAGGAGACCAACCTTAGTCTTACGCTTGATTTCCTCTCCTTCCTGATAGAGCCATGCCGCTTCTGCTTTGTCTGCCCAGCTTCAAAGAGCACCTGTGGAATCACAACAACATACCACTATCAAAGAACGAAGATCTATATTCATAAATAACACAGGACCAGATGTGTGTTAACCATACAAATGCATATATGATGAAACATACAAGAATATGGAGGAAAACTTGAATAGCTTTATTAAGATGAAAAGTAGCAAGGGGATTACAACCATATGTTTAGACCCAGCATCATCCTCTAGCAAGAAGGCCCTTCTTCACCTCAAGTAAAGCTTAGATCACCCAACACTATGAAATTACACCAGAAAACCAACAAGACTTCTCTATAAGATACAAAATTCTAGCCTCTGGATCTCTGCGATGAGGGATCCATATATAGATGATTATAGAGAGGTGAGTCATCTTCTGGGGTCTTGATTAGTGTCCTTTCTCTGATAGTTCCTACTTCCACTTGGAGAATGATGATCTCTTACTCAGCCCTGGTCGGAAACAGAGAGGCAAGTGTCAGAGGGGAAGATTTTGGAAGATTCCATGATCTTCCACCTCGCATTTTGTCCCTTCAATTTGTCCATTCCCAACCATCACACCCTATACACTGGGAAGGTGATATGCATTGCACCCTCTTCACTGGGGTTTCAGTATGGTCCAGTTTTGACCATTTATGAGCAGTTTTAGTGGAGAACTTCTGGGAGATGATGTAATCAGTTGACCTTGTTCCTTTAGGTAGTGAAGCAACACCTTTAAGGACTTAGGAGCCCTCAGTTTATGGACATTTATTATTGGGGTTGAAGTGCCCAAAAATGTCTATAACACCTGTGATACTCACCTCGTGCTCCTCTAGCACCTTGGTCTGGAGGCCATGTTTTTTCCTACACCCTATATGTAGGTGTCATGACCATCATTAATTTGTAACTATGACAATTATGCTAGTCATGACCTAGTCATTGACAAAAATTGTAGAAGAGTTGTTTTGGTTTCTATACGAATTTAGCCAGCAAATGACAATTGTCAATTGCATGTTTCACAGCTACATGGCATATAGCACACCATAACATGAGCCATGTACTTGGCCCTGCTGCAGCCTCCAACCTTAGAGGCATCGGTCCCCTTGCTGCAACATAATTCTCAAATACTCAACAATGATCCTTGTCATTCTCATGACCTTTGCATTTGAGGCACCAAACTTCTTCACACACCTCTAGTTGAGTTGTTTTGCCTTTCTTCAGGCTTTGCATTCGAGGCAAAGTTTTTGCAACTATGCATGAATCTACTGAACCCCCAAGTTAGCATATTGCATTGGTGTCTCATGCAGTCTCATTGTGAGTTCCAGAGCTTCCACCTAGTTCCCAATCTTTTGTTGTCATAGCGCAACCCTTAGGTGGGGCAGGAGTGAGGCCAGAAATCATTCGTGGTGCTTCCCATCAGTGAGGTTCATGTTGGCTTCACGGATCATACACTTCAATCTATCATCCAAATCCCAAGGTGTCTCCCAAGGCTTCATCATGATCTCCTTGAATCCCATAATGGATTTCGCTTGAGACTTAGGTCTACTTAATTCCCTATTCAACACAGTCTGGATATCTGCCAACATGGACGTTGGGTTATTGGTAATGTAATTAATGTACCATGTTAGTGCGTGGTCTTGCAAAGAACTAACCAACACTGATTTCTTTATTTGATTATTAGTGATTCCATGAGCTTCCCATATAGCCTTTGTAATGAACCAAAACTGTTCCGGATCTTTATTTCCTACGCCCTTGAATATAGGTAGCTTTACGGAGTTTTCCATTTTGAATAGTTGTGGAGGTGGCGATGGTGTGGGCGATGGGGTAACTAGTGGAGGTGGGGATGGAGGTGGTGTGGATTGATGGGATGAGGATGAAGGTAGTGTAGGTATTCGAGGAGCCCTTGTCTTATCAACTGAATAGTGCTCAGCAGAGAAGCCTATGCCGCTCCTTCGTCATCACTTAGAGGAGGCTCAATCAACAAGCTATACTTAGGACCTTTTCATCCTCTATCCCTAAAATACCTTCCACTTTTTGTAGCTCCAAACATCAAGGTAACTACATGACTTTCTTTTTACACAAGATCATCTTAATCCATGTATTTATTGATTTCAAATACCTACCTCACGACGCCTTGAAGAAGTGGTGCTCTACTTCATTGTAGCAGACTGAAGTGTCAACATTGAACTCTGTCACAAACCCTCCTATGATATGGTTGATCCAATGATCAAAAACAAGCATGATCATATCTCTAGAGGCTTCCATCTTCGCATTAACTCCAGGGTCCAGACAATGAGATTGTCAAGCCCCCACCTTCCATAGTCGTTTGGCAACTTTGTGATCCACTCGTATAATTCAACCGGGAAAGAATAGAAGAAGATTTCATGAATTTCTATGTACAGATATCTATCCAACCACTATTCCTATGTCAATCGCAGTGTCTTGTTTTTTTTCATCGTGACTTCCTAGATATTTCTATCCAACTAGTCTTCAATCTACTCCTTAGTTGGATTCCAATGATGTGACATGATATATCTCATTATGCATATCCTGGTCCTAGCAACAAAACCATTTGTTGGCTTGATGGGCCCATACCCAGGTTCAATGTTAGTCAGCCAAGAAAATCCCAACACTAATGGCCCTTTTGGCATCAATCCGCGGAGCACAGACTAAAGTCTCACCCAAAGCAGTATGGGAGGATGCAGGAATCAAGTTTCTGCACCCTGAGATGGTTGTGATGTCAGTTTTAGACCTTAACTCTGCCTTCATGCAGATCAATAAGCATTTAAGGCTTATTGATGTACTTCTCTATTAGTCCTTCAGAACCTTCACGGATGTCTGTGATCATCCTTTGTGCAACCCTAACAAGTGATCTTGGCACTTGCACGCCTCTGTAACTACTTTGTTGTATAGTTCTCGGAATTAACTTAAGTGTACACCAATTCTATCATTCAATTTATATTATCTTTGAGTAAACATATATCCCTACTTGCATTCATAGAATGGAGTAAAACATATAGATTCACACATCAATTTAGCAATAAAACATAAACCCAATGCTTAACATAACATAATCGCATGCAATTGACAAAAGTAAAATACACAGTGATTTCAAAATACTCTTCTTTATTTATGATCCAGATTTTCAGTAAAGACTTGGACCACCCTGTGCACACAGCTACATGGGTCCACACACTTAGCTGCAGAAATCTACCCTAGGCCTCTGTGCACTTAGCTGAAGAGCCTTCTTCCTATGCTAAGAGTCTCGCTCTTAGCTCCCTTACGGACTCATCAATGACTCAACTTCATTGAACTTCCAAAAATTGACTTAGACTCCTCTAAGAACTCCTTTTTATACAATCCCATGGTCCATGGACCAAAGGTAGATCTCATCAAGCTTATACAACCTATCTAAACTAAGGGAAGAAACCCTAATTGACTCTTGATATCTTCGTGCTCCGCGACCATAAAATGCAGAGACTTTACATTTGTTTATACAAAATTTAGGCCTTCTGCCCCATAGCTTGGGTTTTTAACCGTAAAATTTACCCCATGGGACCCGTTCCCAACACTTTTCTTGATAGATTAATCCATCCTATACAACACATCCAAGAAGAGATTGAACTTCTAGGTGAATTGAAAATCCTGTGTGTTAAAATCCAACTCCTGCAAGCTATCAAGGATGTCCCCATCCACAACAAGTTAATCAGGGAGAAGTGTTTCAAATGCCCTGGGAGGCACAATAAAGACACCCCTATCATTAAATTCATTGGACAATTATCTAAATTAATGTTGGGGCAAGTGATTTTCATGAAGTATCTAGATCCTGGAAGTCCTATGCTATACATGCACATTGATGGTATCATTGTCCCCCATACCTTGATCAATCTTTGAGCTTCCATCAATGTGATGAATAAGGAGACTATTGTTTAACTGAATCTCGAAGGATCATTAACACAGACCAAAATAGTCTTGCAGCTTACAGACAAGTCCACAGTAGTTCTTGATGGAGTTGCTAAGGATGTGACGGTCTACAATGATTCCTAGGAATACCCTGCTGACTTATTAGTTCTTAAACCTAAGACCAAGTTCAATGGTTATCCTATCATCCCGTGAAGGCCATGGTTAGCCATTATTTATGCTTACAAAAGTTGAAGGGATAAGAATATGACCATTGAAAATGAGCATTTTTCCAAACAATTGGTCTTGTACCCTCCTTCTCAACCATCTATGGAGCATGACTTACCTTTACGGTTAGAGGAGGAAGAGGAAGATGAAGTCTAATATTCCCCAATTTGTACCCTAGATGCTACTATAGGAGGGTGACAACCTGATGAAGACAGTGTGGTTGAGACAATCCTTCAGAATTAGCCTCCCAACACCATTTCCCTTGAAGAGTTAGTGAAGAAAGTTAAATATAACCCTTGGACTAATTTGCACCTAGATAAATCAAGTCCTACTCACGTCAAGATGATAGAATTGGTCCTAAAAGAGCATTGAAAATCAACCACTCTTTCTCTCCACCTTAGGAAGAGGTGTTATGTGACATGCTAAGAAAGAATTTGGACGCCTTTACTTGAAGTTATAAGGAAATTAAGGGAGTGCACCCTTCAGTGTGTACTCAACACATTTACATCAAGGAAGCTTGAAAGCTAGTGTGCCAACCTAAGAGGAGAATGAACCCGACCTCAAGGATATAGTCAAAGAAGAACTGTAGAAGTTCTTGGCTGTAGGGTTCATTTAACCCATCTAAGATAGTGAGTGGGTATCTCCTCTGGTTTTAGTTCCAAATAAAAATGGGAAGTGGAGGATCTTTGTGGACTACAGAGAGCTAAACAAAGCCACAAAAAAGGATAATTTATCTCTACCTTTCATTGACCAAGTATTAGATGGTATGGTAAGAATGAATTTCTTCTCTTTCCTTGATGAATTTAGTGATTACAATCAGATCCAAATTAGCCTAAAGGACCAAGACAAAACCATCTTCACATGTCCTTGGGGTAAATTTTCTTATAGATTCACTCTTTCTGGATTATGCAATGCCCCTACCACTTTTCAAAGGGAAGTCCTCATGATCCAAAATGGATCTTAAAACCCTCTAAGTCTAAGTCCTCGTATACATAAAACTATCAAGAAACATTATATCAGAGGAAAACACTAAGGAATGGCGGAAAACAAATCTAAGCAGAGGTTGAAGTCTCATTGCACCAGAGCCATCAAATCAGAAGAGATTAACGGACCAGATTAAATCGAGATATCGCATCGGGAGAGGTCAGTGGAGTATATCAGAGGCATCCCTAAGGGAAATGTGACTATGATCGACAACTTAACGTAGAGCATTGACCAAGTGTGCAGATCAACGACGGAGATTACAGCTATTGCATCATAGATTCCAAAGGAGAGGACATTACCCATAGGCCCGAAGACGATACGATATGCGATTTGCAACTTATTGCATCACACAGAACCAAAAGGGAAGGAACCGAAGCATAGCAAAGTGTTAATTTACGATAGTAATCAAGGCAGACCTGAAAGGGTTTATAAATGCGGCTCTATAAAATTTGAGTTCCGATAAAAGAGTGCTTTCTCAGGCTTTTTCTGTGTATTGGTGTATTTCCGCTATAAAACTGAAATACAAAGGAGACATGGCATATGGCCCTACAACGATAAAAAATGGACTAGAAAGGCTTTATGAATGCAACTTTATGTTATTTGGGTTCCATGGTAAATGGTATTTTCGTCGGGCTTCACGCGGTAAGCAGTATTGGACGGGCTCGGCCTGATCCCATACACTGATCGACATGTAGCACACTACAAGGAGAGAGAAAACCACCTTTTCAGGTGAGTGATCTCTGTGCAAGTAAGTCATATGAAAAGAACATCAACATTTAGATCAAATGGTCACAGATCAACGGTGCAGAATGCACGAGCAGGTTGAATGATTGGGATGGATGTGAACTGTTATATGAGAATAGATGTACAGTGTGGGATTCCAAAGGACCGATAGCAAATGAGGCATAATAACCATCCGATTCCTCTATTTTTGAGTTTTTCTTGTGTATTTCTCTATGTAAACAAAGAAGATATTTTTTTGGATTTTTCACCGCGCCATTCTTTCCATTCGAAAACAGGTGGCCACCATACCTTAAGCGTTTTACAATGATTGTTTAACCCTCAACAGGGAGTTGATCGGACAACTACTGGGAGCTAGAAAGCCCAAGAATGTAGATGAGCAGAAAGAACTGAGAGGCTTAAAAGCAATTCTATAGTAGGAAAAGAGGACAGAGAAGAGGAGAGCAAGAGAAAGCAGAAGACAGAGAGTGAGAGGGAGAGTTCCTGCACTCTTTTAGACACAAGGATTTCAAGTAAATCCCTGTTGTTTTGTCACTCCTATGTTGAGACTCTTTTTGAGCTCACACTTGTAATACTCTACTCTTAAATAAAGAATATAGAGGTCGACACTGAAAGCTTGGACTAGGAGATGTAGCCAGGGGGTCCAGTGAACTCCTTCATTATTTTGACTGTGTTGACATGTGTTTATTATGTTTTAGAACTATTCATTGTCTATATTATTCGCAATCTTTTCGATCCATTGCGCTAAATAATATAGCCATTCTTGCACATGAGTCTGTAATACCTTTTCTTCTTGATTTAATATCCATCTTTGGATCAAGTGGTACCAGAGCATTTGGTTTTGGTTTTGTTAAGATTAGACAAGCTTATACTGGATTTTGAATGCTAGTTAGATTAAAGCTCATACTAGGAGAAGGAGAACCTGTTCAGACTAATCCAAAGATTAGAAGAGTCTATTCTCATAGGAGAATGATAGAAGAAGCTCCATTGGGATCAGAATCTCAATTTATAGAATGTTTTATGACAATCTGAGCCATGGTGGATTAGATGTATTTCGAATTTAAGAAGGGTCGAGGTGAAAGACTTCGACACCTAAACCAGACAAAGAAGTAGAGAAGCCTTTTCTAGTTACCCCTCCAAAAGGCAAAGGGAAAAGGGAAATGCTTGCTCCACCATCTCCTCCATTATCACCTTTGTAATCCTCATCATCTTCTAGCTCTTCTAAGAAGAAGAAGAAAACTTCCTTAATCAAATTAGATGTGAAGTTTGATTTGCCAATATCTGTTGGAGAACTCAATGCAGGAAAGCTAGACAATTGGATAAGACAAATTGATGTATATTGTAGGGTACATAACGTTGATTCAGAAAGGAAGAAGATTCAGTTGGCTAGCCTTCAACTTGGAGGAACTGCACTAGTATGGTGGGAACGCAAGACACAAGCTGATCTGTAAAAACATGGTAAAATCACTTCTACCTGGAATGAATTTGTTTTTGCTATCAAAAAGAAATTATATCCTTTAGCTTACATTCAGCAGGCAATGATGAGTTGGCAAACTCTTCGTCAATTGAAGGGTCAGAGTGTACAAAGTTATACTCAGGAATTCATAAGGAGAGCTTTAACTCTAGGTATATCATTAGACTCACGTGAGACTTTATTGGAATACATGGGTGGTATTCATATATGCTTAAAGCATATTATTGCCATGTTTAATCCCACTAGCTTAGATGATGTATCAGTTGAAGCCACACATCTAGAAGCTAGAGGTAAGAATGTAAACCCAAAGGTTGGGGGATCGTCTAAGTATTCTGTAAGCAAGAGCATGGAAACGAATAAATTGAAATGGAATGAGAGGAAAGAAAACATTGTAAAGAAGGATAAACCTTCGTGTACTCATTGCAAGAAAGAAGGACACAATGAGGCACACTGTTAATATTTGCATCCAGAACTAAAATTGAAGAAGTTTGTTGGAAAGAAGAAAAAGAATGTTGCTGCTATTCAGAAGGACTTGGGATCAGATTCAGGTGATGAAACAACAGTTACAGCCACAGGTATTAAAGGTAAAGTTTCTGAAGCATCCACAAGTAATTTTGCACAAGCTGTTGATAATGAAAGTAATGAGAGGGAAATAAATGAGCTTTTTCCTATTAGAGTGACTTCCAAGCACAATAAAATTGATACTTTATTTGATAGTGGATCACAAGTAAATTTTATTTCTGAAAAAATTGTAAAGAAGTTGGGATTACAAACAAAACTTGATGAGAAGCCATATCCATTAGGTTGGGTGTGTGATAAAACAAAGCTACAAGTAACAAGACAACGTAAACTTAGGTTTTCTAATGCATCAACATTTGTAGATGAGGTTGAGTTAGATATAGTTACATTGGATATATGTGGTATTGTTTGGGGAAGTCCATACTTGTATGATAAGAAAACTATTTTCTATAGAGCTCAAAATAAGTGTCAACTCACTAAAGATGGAATTGAATATATTGTAAGAGCTCATAAAATCAAGGGTAGCTATTATCTCATAAACTCAGGATAGATGAAAAGAATTATGAATTTAAGTAAGCAATTTTTACTGATGGTTGTAAAGGAAAAGGACCCTAATAAAACCAATTTATTTGAAGGCTGCGGTGCTAAACAAAAAGCTACTTTAGTTAAATTTGTTTCAAAATATGATATACTATTTCAAGAACCTAAAGGTTTGCCACCCAAAAGGGAAATAGTACATGATATTTGTCTACAGCGAGATGCTCCATTACCTAACATTGGAATGTACAGGTTGTCAGATTTAGAGAATGCAGAGATAAAGAATCAGGTACAAGAGTTGCTCGATATAGGGTTTATATGACCAAGCACATAACCATGTGGATCTCTAATTGTGCTAGTGAGAAAGAATGATGGTTCGTGGAGAATGTGCATTGATTATAGAGCACTAAATAAAATAATGATCAAGAATTTGTATCTTCTTCCTTGTATCGATAATTTATTAGATCAACTGAAAGAAGAAGTTTACATTTCTATGTTAGAATTGTGAAGTGGTTATCATTAGGTTAGAGTTCCAGACCAGGATGCATGGAAGACTACTTTCAAGACAAAGCAAGGACTTTCTGAATGGTTGGTTATGCCTTTTGGCTTAACTAATTCTCCTACTACATTTATGAGAGTTATGAATGATGTACTCAGACCATTTATTGATGATTTTGCAGTTTTTTATTTAGATGACATTATTGTTTTTAGTAAGACATGGGAAGACTACATAAAGCATGTGAAGCAGACTTTATATGTTTTAAAAGGAGAAAACCTCTATGTAAAACTGTCAAAATGTGAATTTGGCAGAACATCTTTAAATTATTTGGGTTATATTGTAGGGGGTGGTCAATTTAAGATAGATCCCTCTAAGATTGAAGTCATTGTGAACTGGCCTAAACCAAAATCTTCTATAGAGGTTAGGAGTTTCCTAGGGGCAGCACAATACTGGAGAAAGTTTATTGCTAACTTTTCCTTGATTGCAACTCCATTACATGCTTTAACAGGATTGAAACAGGTGTTTCAGTTGGGAGTTAAATAGCAGAAAGCCTTTGACACCTTAAAAGAGAAATTCGATACAACACCAGTACTAGCACTGCCAGATCTTCAATAACCATTTGAGATTGATATAGATGCCAGTGGCTATGCCATGGGAGCATTATTGATGCAACACGGAAAACCCATATGCTATCATTCTGAGACATTTACTTCTATAGTAGTTAATTATCCCACATATGATAAAGAATTGTATGCATTAGTACAAAGTGTGAAAAAGTGGAAACATTACCTAATGGATAAAGAAAAAATTATACATACAGATCATCAACCACTTCAATATTTGCACTCACAAACTAAATTGCAACAATCAATACATTATAGGTGGATGGGTTTTTTACAGCAATTTCATGTTGTCATCAAATATAAGAAGGGCATACACAGTAAGATTACATACATGTTATTAAGACCAATCATAAATGCATCTACTATACTTAAGCATAGCTCAGTAATTCATGAAAGTTACATTGAACAATATGCTCAAGATGTAGATTTTAAAGATGTATATGCAACTTTAAGTCATGACAAGCAAGTAGAAGAATTGGATTATTATGTAAAGGACCAACTCATATATCATTTGGGAAAGTTATGCATTCCACCAACGGAAAGAGTTAACATAATTTGAGAAGCACATACTTCTCTCATACCAGGTCATTTTGGTGTAAGTAAAATAGTTCCACAATTCAAAAGGTTCTGTTATTGGCCAAGAATGCAAGAGACAGTTTCTAGATATATCAAAGGGTGTACTATGTGTGCTACAAGCAAGCCCAATAATCAAAATTAGGATTGTACACTCCACTTCTAATTCCTTCTCATCCTTGGAAAAGTGTTTCCATGGATTTTGTTGGGGGGTTGCCAAAATCTAGGAAAGGTCATGATTATTTGTATGTTGTTGTGGACAAGTTCAGTAAAATGTGTATTTTAATACCATGTAACAAGTAGGTTATAGTTGAAAAGACAACAAAGTTGTTCTTTCAGAATGTATGGGTTCATTTTGGGTTACCCACTCCTATTGTATCTGATCAAGATTCTCGATTTGTTGGGAAGTTTTAGTCAAATCTATGGGAGTTAATGCACACCAGGCTGAAGAATAGCACAACCTTTCATCCACAAACAGATGGTCAGACAAAAGTGGTCAATAGGACAGTGATCCAATTTCTCAGAGTCTATTGTAGCAAGCATCCCAAGCTTTGGGATGAGCATTTTTGTTATGTGCAACATGCTTACAACTATGCCAAGCACTCTTCTACTCAGAGATCTCCTTTTGAGACTAATTTTGGTTTTATAACAAAGACTCCCTTGGATTATGTCTTTGCTAAAGACATAGCAGTTTATGGACATAGTGATGTGGACAAACAACCAAGTTCATTGAACAAATCTAGGAAATTCACCAAGCAGTACAGGAATAGCTGGAAAGAAGTCAAGACAAGTACAAGGCAAGACATGACAAGCATCGAGTTGAGCATATTTTTCTGGTTGGTGATCATGTCCGGTTGTACATTAGCAAAGATAAAATGCAAGGTGAAGGTAAAAGGCTCAAACTAATAAGGTATAGACCTTTCAAGATACTTGATAAAATTGGTGAAAATGCTTGTCACCTTGATTTGCTAGCTTATATGCAGATCTATTCAGTCGTTAATGCATAAAACTTGAGATTGCATGAACCTTCATTGATTGAAGATCCTGAAGAGCAAAGTCAGTTGCCTTCTACTGAGGATCTATTGCATGAGTATCTCAATGAGTTATAGGAAGAAAGTTGTGAACAGGAAGGTAAGAACTATGCATCGAGGGGATGTTGAGTACTTGAGAGTAGGGCTCAAATGTTCAAATCCAAGCAAGGCACGATGGATAGAAATTGGAAAATCAAGGGAGTTGTATCCTCACCTGATCGATGCCTAAAAACCAACTTTTGGTGGTCAAAAATATTTTCAGTGGGAAGGCGTGATCCAAAATGGATCTTAAAACCCTCTAAGTCTAAGTCCTCATATATATAAAACTATCGGGAAACATTACATCAGAGGAAAACACTAAGGAATGATGGAAAACAAAGCTAAGTGGAGGTTAAAGTCTCATTGCACTAGAGTTGTTAGATTGAAAGAGATTAATGGCCTAGATTAACTCAGGATATCGCATCGAGAGAGGTCAGCTGAGTTTAAAGAAGGTGGCCCTAAGGGCAATGTGACTGCAATCAACGACTTAACGTAGACCATTGATCGAGCATGCAGATCAATGGTGGAGATTACAAGTATTGCATCATAGTTTTTTAAGGGAAGGACTTAACCCGCAGGCCCAAATACCATGTGATACATGATCTGCGACTTATCGCATTGCATAGAACCAAAAGGGAAGGACCTGAAGCATAGCAAAGTCCCAATTTGTGATAGTGATCATGAAAGAGCCAAAAGGGATTATAAAGTGGCTCTATAAAATTTGAGTTCTGATATAAAAGTGTTTGGTTAGTCTTTTTTTGTGTATTGGTGTATTTCCTTTATAAAATTGAAATACAAAGGAGACATGGCATATGGTGCTACAGTGATAAAGCATGGACCCGGAAGGATTTATGAATGTAACTTTATGTTATTTGGGTTCCATGGTAAATGGTATTTCAGGCGGGTTTTAGGTGGTAAGTGGTATTGGACAGGCTCCACCTGATCCAATACACTGACCGACACATAGCACGCAGTAGGGAGAGAGAAAACCACTTTCTCAGGCGGGCGATCTCCACGTAGGTAAGTCATCCGAAATTTACATTAGTTGTCAGATCAAATGGTCCTAAATCAATGGCGCATAGTGCACGAGTAGGTTGGATGATCAGGATGGATGTGAACCGTTCGATGAGAACAGATCTCCAATGTGGGATGCCAAAGGACCAATAATGGATGAGGCATAATAGTCATATGATTCCTTTGTTTTATGGTTTTTCTTTTGTATTTCTCTTTGTAAACAAAAAAGCAATTCTTTGGGATTTCTCACCGCACCAGTCTTTCCATTTGAAAATAGGTGGCCACCATACCTTAAGCGTTTTACAATGATTATTTAATGCTCGACAGGGAGTTGAATGGATAGTGGCTAGGAGCTAGAAAGCCCAAGAATGCAAATGAATGGACATAGTTGAGAGGCTTAAAAGAAACTCTATGGTGGACAAAGAGGACAGAGAAGAGGAGAGCAAGAGAAAGTAGAAGACAAAGAGCAAGAGGGAGAGTCTGTGCACTCTTTTAGACTCGAGGATTTTGAGTAAATCCCTATTGTTTTGTCACTTTTGTGTTGAGACTCTGTTTGAGCTCAGACTTGCAATATTATCCTCTTAAATACATAATATAGAGGTCGACACTGAAAGCTTGGACCAGGAGATGTAGCCTAGGGGTCTAGTGAACTCCTTCATTATTTTGACTGTGTTCATGTGTGTTTATTATGTTTTATAAATGTTCATTGTCTATATTATTCACAATCATCTTTATCTATTTCATTAAATAATATAGGCATAGGATCACAAGTCTGTAATACCTTTTCTTCTTGATTTAATATCCATTTTCTAATCACCTCAACATATTTGCAGAGCTAGTCCATGACTCTGTGGAAATTTATATTGATGATTTCACCCCCTATGGGTGTGATTTCCTAGAGGCTGTCTCTAACATGGAAAAATTATTAAGCTAATGCATTGAAGTGAACTTATCCCTTATTCCTGAGAAGTGTGAGTTCTTGATAACTATAGGGATTGTGTTAGGTCACTGAATATTCCATGAAGGACTACAAGTGGACCCAAATAAAATCACTACCATAAAGAGGGTCCCTACTCCTCAGAAGCAGAGGGATGCCATAATTTTCTTAGGTTTACAAAGATACTATAGGATATTCATAAAATATTTCAATGAAGTAGCCTCACTTTTGTTTGGACTATTGGCCAAGGACTCTGAATTTTCATGGTCACAAAGCTGCCAAGAAGCCCTAAGAACCCTAAAGGAAAAGTTGACTATTGCACCTATACTTTGAGGCCCGAATTGGTCTCTTCCTTTCCATGTCCATGTTGATACCTCTAAAAAATCTATAAGAGTAGCACTAGGTGATATAGATGACAAGTTACCTTATGTAATTTACTTCATCAACAAAAAATTTCCCAAGGTTGAATTGAACTATACTGTGAATGAAAAAGAGCTCCTAGCTATTGTCCATTCCTTGAATAAATTTAGACAATACACCACTGGTCACCAAACCTTCATACATACTTACCATGCTACTATTAAAAAATTTATGAACAAGCCTAATGTGTGATGAGCCTCGGTATTGCAACAAGAATGCTCCAACTCCCAAGGCTATCGACCTTAACTACAAACCCGAGGTTCCTACAAACTTAAGAGGTGTTGGAACTATATGTGCGGCATACAATGTGTCGTTCCTTTGTTGCCATAATGTAATGGAGTGCATGTACTGAAATAAAATCATAAACTAACTGCAGAAAATGAAATGTTCAAAATTTAACCTTAACCTATTGCAAGATAGAAAGTACAAGGAAAGAGACTGAAATTCAATACTAAATCACACCATTTCCTAATTAACTTCCAAGACGCTATGCTTTACAATAATGCTAAATTATCATGAAACAAATGCTATTATCTAAGCATGGAAGTAAGAAGCATGAAACATCATTAATATGCAAGTAAAGGGACTAAAATAAATCTATTTTTGTCTTTTTGTCTTTTCATGCAAAATCAAGTATGCAAACTAATTTCTTTTGGTGATGTGGTAGGTGAATTAAGGATGGTGGAGGTTGGATGGAAGGGTTAGTATTGGATGGTGTGGGATACCCTTGGGAGGATTTTGGTGACTTCCTAAAGGTTTTCCCTTAATTTCGCCTCAAAACAGGCCATTCAAGAAAACCTATAGGATGTACTAGAAACCTATAAGATGATCTTACAGGAATTACAGTGAACCTACAGGATACAGCCGAGAGAAAAATGTGACTTGTTGGAGGTGATGGGAGGCCCAGGAAAGGTGTGTGATGGGTGGAATGGAGTGGGAAAATTAATAGGATCACTCACAACTCAAAACCAAAGTTGGGAGATGGATGGATTTGCTCAAAAACCTTGGAGAAGTTTCCTTGTGAAGTGATGAAATTGGCAAGGGTTTAATGAACAAGTAAATCAAATACAAATTGGGTGGGACAAATTTTGTTATTAACTAGGATGTCTTGGGTCATTGTTCCAATTTGAATCCCTCAAAAATACTTCTATTAACCCATGCAAAAAAATAAAAAACATTACTAGTCGAAAATCTAGAAATTCGAGAATTTGTGAGCTAGTAAATCTAAAAAATGCCTAGCAAAATCAAGTGCAAATGCAATAGGGTATTTTTTTCTATGAACTATAATTTTTTGTATGATCTAATGCAAGTGGAATCAATTCTATTGAAGCTCATTAGCATGCTCTAAAAAATAGCATAAATTTATTGTTCTTTGCTAAAATGGAGGTCCAACAATCTAGATCTGTGAATAAGAAGACTAATCCAAGCAACCCAATGATTCCTATGAAATTAAAAAGCTTTCAAAAGGATGAAATGATGCTTGTGATGCTATAAAATAACTTACATCATCCATTTAACTCAATCCTACAACGAGAAATAATTAATTCTAAATGCAGAATTAGAAAGAAATAAAAACAAGAGATGCATGCGAATAAGGAATGAAAAGAGGAAAAGGAAATGATAGAAAAGGGATATGAGGTTCCTGGGATGGCCAAACCCAAGGAAACTCAGAAATCTGTGGAGGAAAACATTATTTAGAAGTTGAATGTGACACCAATCTTCATTATTTTCATCAATGGAACTACATCCCTGCAAGAAACAGGAAAATACAATGTAACTGCAAAAATACAAGCTCTCTCCACAATAACACTAATGAAAATCTCTCCCTAGAGGAAAATTCGACTTGGTACCTATAAAAAATTATTAAGAATCATTCCCCATGAATGGAGGATGCTTTCCCCACCAAAATCTCTTGATTAGTGGATCTAGTCCCCAATACTATGAATTTGCATTAAATTGCTGGGAATACATTCCTAGATTTTCTCAATCATTCCCTAGAAGAAAAATCGACTTGGTACTTATAAAAAATAATTAAGAATCATTCCCCATGGATGGAGGAAGCTTTCTGTACTGAATCCCTTGATTAGTGGATATGCTCCCTTGATTGGTGGATCTGCTCCCTTGATTAGTTGAACACATTCCTAGATTTTCTCAATCATTGGAGTTCCACAATTTGTGCCATAATTCCATAATATCTTGTTGAATTATTATTTATTATTGATCCTCCAGTAGTAGGGAACAAGTCCCTAAATGATCTCCTCCTCCAAATCTTCATAATATGCCCAATATTTTCATAATATTCCACAAAAATAAATAATATTAAGCACAAATATTCAATTATTCATAAAACTTCTTAATGAATATATTAAAGTTAAAAATAAATTATATAATACAAAAAGAGAGATTTAATGTGTTGAAGGATGGTCATAGGCCTTAATTTATTATTTTAATTAGAGGCATGGGCCTTAATTTATGTCTAACTTAGAAGCCCATCATACCCCCTGTTGAAAGTGTTTCTCACACTCCTAGCAACTCAGTGACCTCATTGCACCTCATCCATGGCCCTGGTGGCCTCTCTCTTGTGCATTAAGAATCTTTGATGTAAGCTCTAAAAGGACAAGCCAAAAAACATATTTGTGCAAAGAAAAATCTTTGTTTCTTGAGACCATTAGTTTTCCTTCTTCCCCTTATTCAAGATGGTTCTTGATTGTTTTTCAGTTTGGCAATGTCTTCCACACCCTTATCAACATTCTGGTATCTTGTTTCACCATTTATTTGCCTTAGGACTACCTCATGGAGGATTTCTGGGTCACTGTAACAGGATCATCCTGTAGAAAACACAGTCCCTTTGTAAACTGAAGTAAAGGAGTGGAAAAGATGACATAAATGGTGGATGAATGAATGGTAATGAGAGGTAAAATAAAAATGTGAGTGACAAGGGTCTCTTTTTGATCCTCCTTTTCTCTTTTACCGTCCTTCTTATTGATCTGCAAATGGAAATTTCATGAAAATGGAGAGGATGCTCTCTTTGTTTTTTTTCTCAAGAATGAAATGGGATGGATGAATGATGAATAGATAGTGAATATGAAGTGGATGGAGGGCTTGCAGTGTTGTGGTGACCTTGGCCTTTTCAAAAATTTATTCTTTTAAATTATGTCCTCATTCCATGAAATGATCACCCTTCATAATTTGACTTTTCAACATTGCATGATTGAAGGAGTGAGTTGCAATTAACTAGTTGAAGGTGGCTGAGACTGCTGAACAATTCTTAGCTTATAAATCCTAATCTCTCATGCATTCACAACAAATTTCTAACTATAATATGCTCAAGAGAAGAGGTCAAGGCATACCTGTACCTACCTGATGGTTGTTGGAGAGATATGCATGTTGCTGCTGAGTTGATGTTGATGTGTAGGTGTGATGCAATTGCATCTGAACTTAGCTAGTAATGTGATTGTATGTTCACATGTTATGTCTAACATGAATTGAAATTAATTGACCCGAGTGGTCAAATCAAATTTTAGTAGAGAAGGTTTGATCTCTCAAAATTTGTTTCCTTAAATTATCGTAATAATTAGAACATTATATTATTTTTAGAATAGCTGATGAGTTGTTAAGATAGGTGTGTATCAAAGCTTGAGAATAGAGATTTAATTGTTGAACTTCTAAAATAGGTATTTAGTTGTCATTGCAGTTAGAATAGGATTTGATCCATTAAAGAGGAAAAAATGTAATGGCAGGAGAGAAGAGAGGGAGCAAGAGAAAAGGAAAAAGAGATAGGGTTTGAGAGTGGAAAAAAAGAGAGGTCAAACAGATTGATGTAATTGAGCCGAGAGGGCCAAAACTATGTAATTCCTATTTTCTTGAGTAATTGATCTGAGTGTGGTGTGTACATGTTGTTACTAGTCCATAATTTCCTTTTTAATCTGTGTATCTGTGTTCTAGACCATCACTAGGTATTATTCTTCCATTTATGTGCTTTATTGAAAATATCAGTTAAATAGCATTAAGGATTTTGTTTCAAGTCGATAGACTAAGCACTAACCCTTTTTCATTGTAAAGGAACATGGGTAGTATTCCAAAACAATAAATGGTATCTCGCATGGAAAAAAAATGGTAAATGGTATTTTCCAAATTCGTGTGATTAACCTAAGGTGGTGACATGTAGCACAAAGAAACCACTTATCTCGCGTGCTCTCAGCCTCCTATCTATCATGCTAGTTATCGTGTGATATTGCATGATATCCATTAGATTTGGGTAAACGAGATCAACAGTGAAGACTGAAGCACTCAAAGAGTAGAAAAGTCATTGTGGGACCCACAAAAATTGGTCAAGTAAGTGGGATCTTCAGTACAAAATCCACATGTAAAATCTTATTAACATGTGATTCATTAGTTTTACAGCCAAAATACTATTCTAGATTTGGTCAACGAAATCATTTGGTACGGGAGCCCAAGGATAAATTTTTTCTCTAGCAAACATGCCACCTAGAAGAGGAGTTGGCATAGGTCGGGGAAGACCTGTAGCCAATGCCGTTTTCCTAGAAGAGATTTGACACCTATGTACAAGGATGGAGACAATGGAAACTACTCAAAGGGGAGCACCTCATGAAGGAGATGCCAGTGTTGTAGAGGAATCTTCTGAGGAAAAAGAAGAGGATGAAAGTGAAGTTCTCAGAGTTCTCAAAATGTTGGCCAAAGCATGCGGAAGACCAAAGATGGAAATACCTTTGTATGATGGGAACCTCAATGTAGAAGAGTTGATGGACTGGATCAGTTCATTAGATAATTATTTCGACTATGAGGAGGTTGAAGATAAAAAGAAGGTGAAGTTTGTAATTACCAAATTGAAGAGCGATGTAGCTATCTGGTGGGATGAACTACAAACATCTAGAGAGAGAAAGGGGAAGCCCAAGATCAAGAAATGGGATAAAATGGTGAGTAAATTGAAAGGTAAATTCATGCCAAAAGATAATGAGTTAAATCTTTTCAGAAAATTACAAAATTTGAGGAAAAAAGGAATGGCTGTCAAAGAATACACGGTAGAGTTTTATAAGCTGAGCATTAGAGCAGGACATGTAGAGGATGATGTAGAAAAGGTAGCCAGATACATCAATGGCTTGATATATGACTTACAAGATGAAATAAGTTTGTTGAGTCTGAAGACAATTGAAGATGCCTATCAAGCAACTTTGAAGGCAGAGGAGAAGATGTTGAGGAAGTAAAATCAAAGTAATAGAGGAAAAATTCTAGCAAGAGGTAGAGGAACTACGAGATCAATCTCCCAACACTCTCAGGGTGAAGTAGGAGGTTCAAGTAGTAGACCACCATAGAGAGAAGACTTTGGTAGAGGGAGATTTGCGCCCAAAGGAAGAGGTCGAGGAAGAGAAATTCGGTGTTACACATGTGGGGAATGGGGACATGGATCATGGGAATGTCCTTCTAATAAAGCAACAAATCAGTGGAATGTGATGTGGCTGAGGAAAAGGAAGAAAATCCTGAAATTGTAAGTAAAGAAGAACCACCCAAAGTAGGAGAATCCTTGTTATTGAAAAAGGTATTGTTTAAAGCATAAAAAGAGATAGGAGAGCCAAGTCAGAGAAAGAATCTATTCAGAACTACATGAAAGTGCAAAGGAAAATGTTATAAAGAGATAATTGATAGTGGAAGCACTGATAACCTTGTTCCTGAAGAAATGGTGGACAAGTTAGGATTAGTGAAAACAATACACCCTACTCCTTACAAAGTATTATGGTTGCAAAAAGGACATTATCTTATTATGACATAACAATGCAAGGTAGAGATCAATATTGGTACTTATAAGGATGTGATATTATGTGATGTAATGCATATGGATGTATGTCATATATTGTTGGGAAGATCTTGGAAATTTGATCAGAAAGATATGCATGATGGAAGAAGAAACACATACACTCTAGAGAAGGATGGAAATAAACACACATTGCTGCCATTGAAGCATGAAGCAGGTAAAGAAGCACCTGGAAATAGTGTTATGCTGATAAGTGGGAAATAACTGCTACAAGAAGTCAAGAAGGATGAAAAGACACATTTTGTTGTGATAGGGAGACCTAAGGTAATTTTGACTTCCACAAGCTTAGATGATTTATTTGAAGAAATCAAAACTCTATTGAATGGTTTTCTTGATAGTATTGTGGATGAGTTTCCAAATGCATTATCACCAATCAGGAGAATTAGTCATCACATTGATTGAACACCTGGAGCAAGTTTTCCAAATAAAGTATCATACAGGTTAACTCCTCAAGAAAATGAAAAAGTAGGGAGACAAGTGCAAGAACTAATGCATAAGGGATTAATTATAGAGAGCCTTAGTTCACATGTACCAACAACACTCAGTCGAAAGAAAGGTGGTCAATGGTGCATGTGTACTAATTCCAGAGCCATAAATAAGATTACTATCAGGTATAGATTTCCTTTACCATGCATGGATGATTTGATGGTTTGTTTAAGTGGTTCAAAGTATTTTACTAAAATAGATCTGAAGAGTGGATAGCATCAAATAAACATTAGAGAAGGAGATGAATGGAAGACTGCATTTAATACAAATAGTGGGTTGTATGAGTGGTTAGTGATGCCTTTTGGACACACTAATGCACCTAGCACGTTCATGAGATTGATGAATGAAGTCTTGAAGGAATATGTAAGAAAGTTTGGCATTGTTTACCTTGATGATATTCTAGTTTTCAATCGAAACAAAGAGGAAAATCTAGAGAATCTTAGGTTGGTTCTAAGAACTTTGTAGAAAGAGAAACTGCTAATAAATCTAAAGAAATTTAGTTTTATGAAAGAAGAGTTAATATATTTGGGGTTTGTAGTTTCTAAAGAAGGTCTGAAAATGGATCCGGAGAAAGTCCAATCAATTTCGAACTGGCCAACTCCAAGAAACATATTTGAGGTAAGAACCTTTCATGGTCTTGCAAGTTTTTATAGAAAATTTATCAGAAGTTTTAGTCATATTTGTGCACCAATTATTGAAACAATCAAAGAAAATAATCAACCATTCAAGTGGACAGGAGAAGCACACTGAAATGTTAAGTTACTGAAGAAGAAAAATATAGAAAAACCAGTTTTAGCTTTTCCTGATTTTGAAAAAGTTTTCCAAGTTGAGACTGATGCTAGTGGAGTTGAAATTAGAGTACTTTTAAGTCAGGAACAAATACCAATAGCATACTTTAGTGAGAAACTAAATGAAGCTAAGAAGAAATATTCCTCTTAAGACAAAGAATTTTATGTTATTGTGAAAGCTTTAAAAAAATAGAGACATTATTTGCTACCAAATGAGTTTGTATTTAATTCTGACAATTATGCATTATAGTTCATAAACAACCAGCCAAAATTGAACCAGAAACATGCCAAGTGGGTAGAGTTTTTGCAGGGTTTTACTTTTGTGATTAAACATACAAGTGGTGAGTTGAACAAAGTTGATGATGCTTTGTGAAGGGTAAATTTCATTGTGCAAGAATTAAAAGTTGGGGTTGTAGGATTTGAATAAATGGTTGATATGTACAAAGGTGATGCAAAATTCAAAGATATTTATGCAGTTGTACAAAATCCAACAGTTCATAATAGAAGCTAGTGGTTGGATTATCTTATCCAAGGAGGTTTACTATTTAAATGTAACAAAATGTTTATTCTGAGATGTTCTATGAGGGAAAACATAATGAAGGAGAAACACAGTGGAGGATTATGTGGACACTTTGGACAAGACAAAACCTTTGCTCAGGTAAATGCCTTTTAATACTTGCCAAAATATGCAAACTGATATTAAGAGTTTTGTTGAGAAGTGCAGGATCTATTAGTATGCTAAGGGGAGAAGCCAAAACACAGGAGTATATCATCCATTACCAATACTAGACCAACCATGGGATGCAGTTAGTATGGATTTTGTTTTGGGATTACCTAAAACTCAAAGAGGAAATGGTTCCATTTATGTTGTGGTAGATAGATTGTCTAAAATGGTACATTTCATTGCAAGAAAAAATACTTGTGATGCAACACATATTGCTAATATGTTTTTTTAGAAGTTGTAAGGTTACATGGATTGCCTATAAGTATTGTGTCTGATAGGGATACAAAGTTTGTTGGGCATTTCTAGAGAACTCTTTGGAAGAAACTAGGTGCCAACCTTAGTTTCAGTTCATCATATCACCCTCGAATAGATGGGAAAACCGAAGTCGTAAACAGAAGCCTAGGAAACATATTGAGGAGTTTATTGTATAAAAATACTAAGCAGTGGGATTTAGCACTTGTTCAGTCTAAGTTTGCTTATAATGATACTCCAAAATGGAGTACTGGGATGAGTCCATTCATGATTTTTTTTTAGATGAATCCAAGAGGTGTCTATGAGCTCAAGAATTTGGGCAAACGAGAGACAAGAAGTGCAAAAGCTGAAGAGTTTACAGAGCGGATGTAAAGACTATAGGAAGATGTCAAAGGAAGATTGTAGGAAAGCAGTGAAAAATACAAATAAAGCACTGATATGAAGAGGAGAAAAAGAATTCCATGTGGGTAATCTAGTGATGGTGTACTTGAGGAAAGAAAGGTTTCTTGTTGGGACATACAATAAATTAAAGATGAAAAAGATAGGGCCATGCAGAATTGTGAGAAAGTTTTTAGCCAATGCTTATGAAATTGAATTGCCAAAAGGGGTTGGAATATCCCCTATCTTCAATGTTGCAGATTTGTATCCATACAAAGAGACAGAGTAAGAGCTACAAGATGAACCTGTAGAAGATGAAGTTCAAACCTCAAATTGGGAAGAACAAATGCCAAAGACAGTCAAGCAAGAGGTGGAAGTTGTTGTGAAGAAAAGAGTATCCAAAAGAACTAGAGTACATGTTTATTTTTAGTATATAGTCAACTGGAAGGGAGAACCAATGGATGATGCTAGTTGGTTAATAACAATAGAATTATAGAAGTATGGATTAAATCCTTAAAATTTGATGAATGATTCTTTTCTTCCCTGGGAGTCTGATGCAGGAGCATCTGGACTTAGCCAACAATGTGATTGTATGTTCACATGTTGTGGCTAACATGAAATGAATTTCATTGACCTAATTGGTAAAATCAAATTTTAGTAGAGAGTGTTGGATCTCTCAAATTTATTTTTTCCTTAAATTATTGTAATAATTAGAACATTATATTATTCTTAGAATAGGCGAAGAGTTGTTAGGATAAGTGTGTATCAAAGTTTGAGAATAGGGATTTAATTGTTGAATTGATAAAAATGCAGATTGATTTGTCAATGCGGTTAGAATAGGATTTGATCCATTAAAGAGGAAAAAATGTAATGATAGGATAGAAGAGAGGGAGAGAGATAAAAGAAAAGAGATAGGGTTTGAGAGTGGAAAAAAACAGAGGTCAAATAGATTGATATAATCAAGCTAAGAGAGCCACGACTCTGTAATTCCTATTTTCTTGAATAATTTATCTAAGTCTTGTGTGTACATGTTGTTACTGGTTCAGAATTTCCTTTGTAATCTGTGTATTTATGTTCTAGACCCTCACCGGGTATTATTCTTCCATTTATGTGTTTTATTGAAAATATCATTTAAATAACATTAAGGGTTTTAGTTCAAGTCTGTAGACTAAGAGCTAACCCTTTTTCATTATAAAGGAATATGGGAAGTATTTCAAAATAGGAAATGGTATCTCACGTGGAAAAAAATGGTAAATGGTATTTTCCAAATTTGCACAATTAACCTAAGGTGGTGACACATAGCACAGTGAAACCACTTATCTCGCATGCTCTCGACCTGTTATTGATTGTGCTAGTTATTGTGTGATATTGCACGATATCCATTGGATTTGGGTAAAGAAGATCAATGGTGAAGACTAAAGCACTCAGAGAGTAGAAAAGTCAAAGTGGGACTGATAGAGATTGGTTAGGTAAGTGGGACCATTAGTGTAAAATCCACGTGTAAAATCTGATTAACATGTGATTCATTAGTTTTACAGCCAAAATACTATTTTGGATTCAGTTAGTGACACCAAGGTGTTAGATGGTGATGTTGATGATCTTGATGTTGTTGGTAAGCTCTAGAGGAGCTTCTTTAACCTTTGGATCTCCTTTAAAACTACTCACCGCTAATCCTGTAGGTGTTGTTCATATCTTGTAGGTTTATACGACATCGACTTGTTTACTCCATATCTCCCAAACAGTAGACTAGATTGAGCTGAAACATTTTGAGCATGTTGTCATCAGCATTATGCACCTCCCCATAGAAAAAATTTGGTCAATGGATGCATGGATCTCAAGAAAAACTAATAATAGCTGAAGTTGATGGAGGTTGATTTATTCGAAACCATGCACTGGAATTTGTTGAAATTGCTTGGGCATGTTACCATCATCCATATGCATCTCTCCATGAAACAATTTTTTAAATGGATGCACAGATATTGAGAAAATGCAAAAATGGTTGAAGGTGATGGAGGCCAATTTCTTGGAAACCGTGCACCTCAAATTTACTGAAACTTCTTGATCATGTTACCATCATCCATATGCCTCTCCCACTAAAACAACTTGGCAAATGGATGCATGTTTTTCATGTTATGGCAGAAACAAATTTATGTTCTATGTATTTTTGTATCCTCTAGTAAAATAGAGCATCATGTATTTTTTTAGTACAACAAGCAAACTGAATGGTAGAAGCTTGAGAATGATTGGCATATGGTGAAAATAGAAGATGGTGATGGATTGGCATGGCCTTGGCGTTGTTGGAGATTTCGAGCAACGGACGAGAAAGTCAAAATTTGACTTCTTTTCACTAGGCTTAACTAGTTTTTCTTTTCGTACCAACTTGTTCTTGTTGCTTGCAGATGTTGGAGAGTACATGAATTTATCAAAGAGATGCATGGAGCAAGGATTTCTTTTATTTTATTTTCTCTTTTTTCTACTAGGCCTACTAGCCACTCAATGAGGTTTTCAACTAGTCGACCTGCCTAGGCACCCCAAAGGACGTTTTCACCTAGGACCTTTTCTTTTTTCTCTTTTTTTCTTTTTTCCCAACCCATTGACCACCTCATGGAGGTTTTCAATCAATGAGCCAATCCGAGGCACCTAAAATAAGGTTTTCACCTGAGATTTTTATTTTTTTCTCTTATTTTTCATTTTTATTTTCTTCTACCCTACCCTACTTGAAAAACAAAATCATTTCAAGTATAAAAATACTTCTAATGGAGCCATGTACACATCAAGATGACAGAAAAACTGATGTGTAGGCTTGAGATGTATGGTTTGACATTTACCTGAATTTGAGAGATCAAATGATTTGAAGTTGATTATATCAAGCACAATCGAAGAAGAGGGTATTGTTGCAACTTAATGACTATCTAGAACCATACTTCAATATAATTGTGATGTCCCTGGTCCACTTGTTTATTTGGATCATTTGTCATGTCTTCTTCTACCATGACCTTCAAATGTTCCTCTTTTTGTTGATTGTTCTCTTTAATACATGGAGGATTTGATGGCAGCCATGAGGGAGTTCTCCCGATCTCTAATTTTGATGTATGTTCTTCATCAATCGCAAACCACGGTTTTCTGGTCTTCTTATTTGAATCTTCTTCTTTTGGATGTGGTCCTCCAATGATATCAAGATGATCTCTTTTTTGCAATACTCTTCCTGAGCTATGGTGAATACCATTAATCTCAAGAGGAGATGTTCGGAAGTGTTGTACCTTAGCATTGTAAGTGGGTTGAGCTACTTCAATGTGTGGGTTTGGGAATGGTGGTACAGGTAGTTGAGTGGGAGTGTATATTTGAGATGGATGTGGATGGGGTTGTTTTTCTGGTGGACGTGAATGATAAGGATAACATGGAGTTTGGTATTGTTATTGGGAAAGATAGTGTCCATTCAATGTTGCTAGTCCCACTAAGATGTGTACATATCTTAGAACCAAACAAACTAAAGTCACTTGTGTTTTCCTTTATGAGAGATAGATGAGAGAGAAGTGGAGAGTACCAACCTTAGTCTTTCGCTTGGCTCCTTTCTTGTTTCCTCTCCCCTTTGATAGAGCTTTTCCACTTTTTCCTCACTTGTCCTGCTTTAGAGAATACCTGTAGAGTCAAAGTAGCATAATACCATCAAAGCATAGAGATCTATAACCATAAAAAATATAGGATCAGATGTATATCAACCATACAAATGCATATATTAATACAAGATTCAGTAATATACAAGAATATGGAGGAAAAATCAAATAGCTTTATCAATAGAAATAGTAGAAGAGAGGATTACAACCCATTGGTCTAAACGAGTTCCATCCTCTCAGCATGAAAGCCCTCTTAACCTCATGAAAATCTAGATCACCCAACACTATGATGTTTCATAGAGAAACCAATAGCACTTCCTTACAAAATACAAGATTCCAACCTCTGGGATTTTGATTAGTGTCATTTCTATGATAGTTCTTGGTCCTACCTGGAGATTTGATGACCTCTTACTCATCCTTGGGTGAATTCAGAGAGGCAAGTGTCAAATGGGCAGTTTCTAGAAGATTCTATGGGGTTCCACCTGTAACCTAGCCAACTGCCTCTGCAATTTGTTTGCTCTCACTCATCGCACCCTAAAGAATGGATTTTCAGTATGCATCACACATTATGCATGTAGTAGGTGAGATGCATTGCACTCTTAGCACTGAGAAGTCTGTATGGTCTAGTTTTGACTAGTTCTGAGTAGTTTTTTAGGGAGAACTTCTGGGAGATGATGTAATCAACTGACCTTGGTCCTTTAGGGTATGAAACAACACTTTTAGGGGCTTAGAAGCCGTTGGTTTATGGACATATGAGATTGGTGTTGCAGTTCCCAAATATGTCTATAACAGTTGCCCCCTAAAGCATGAGGTCATAAATCTTCTGATGTTGGGTGAAATGCTTTATCATGAGGATTTGAGTTTTTTCGAACTGGAAGGTGACCTGTAATAATATAAAATACAATACATTATCTTCATAATATTTTCATGATCTAGCTAAGGTGGGCATTCCCATGCTTAGCTTTATAAATTAATTTTCATGTACATAGGACAAACAACCCTCTGGGTCGCAGACTGATGATTCTGGTAGAGCCATCATCCCTTAGCTTAGATAATTATTTGTGTAGCTATGATGTACATTTGGTGTCTTTATTTTCCTGAATATATCGTAGCCTAGATGGATGAAACTATATCTGGGGTCTTCAAACTCATTCAATATTCATCGAAAGTACAAGTTGATCCATGTGAAAGGATGTTCTAATATCGAACATGGAAAGACATTACCTGATTACCAGCCAATCATGTAAGTTGTTAACAGGTGCAACAGGTATCACCGATAATGATAATGACCGTCGACGTATGGTAGTATAATTCACATGGTACGAATACATGAGTCGATGTCAAACACCACGCAAAATCTTCTGGTCGAAGGCCATTCATGCAAACCTATCGTCGGAAGTGAGAAACTTGCCATTGAGGCATGCAAGCTTCAAAGTATTGAAAGGGTTGTTCCGAAGTCAACTTCTTGGAAAATGAGTTGATGTCGACAAGAAGTGACCCATTGTAGGAGGGCCTTAATGAATCCCACATCTATGACACGAAATGGAGCAAATGATTTTGTGAAGGTGAAAATGATCTGATGATACAAGGTTTAGGGTGGCAGTCATGAAAGAATGAAGTGTGAAGGTATTGCAACGGATGAGATGTAAGCTGGGTTGGTGAATTCTCTGAGTGACTTCTCTTGAACATATCGGCGACACTGAAATGGATTGGTAGAATTAACCCCAAAAATGGATGGTACGGAGGACCAATGGTGATATGGCTGGTGAACGGCATAACCCAACGCAACTCAATCATGGTGATGGATTGAAAGTGTCATGTTCAAGAGCGACCTGCTACCAATAAAGTTTCTTGAAGTTTTCTTCCCAATTTTTCCCCAGTCATTTCTAACCATTACCTCTTTATTTTTGTCAAGCTTGAGGAGGATAACATATGCTTGTTCTATAATTTTCCCTTCGGGCAAACCTATCGCTATGTTTTAACGAGCCTAGTGACAATGAAACTCTCTCTTGTCTGCATGGACATGTTTGTCGCTATTGTTTTAATGAATTTAACGAAAAGGATAACTCGGTCGTTTTCAATTTTAGAGAGTCTGAAAAGAGACGAAAAGGAAACTCCAGTAATCCTTTTTCGTAGTATAATCTTTTAAGTCTGAAAAAGTATAAAATAATATGAAAGGGATGAATTTTCGATAGTTTTCATGAGCCGAACAAGACAAGCGCTCGATCTTTTTATGGAATGATTCCTCAGGTCCAAAAAGTTTAAAATCTAGAGGAGGGATGGCACTTCCAATCACTTTAAGGAGTTGGAGAGGTCAATTTCTCAGTAATATTTTCATATTTTACAAGTCAGATGAAAAGAGCTTAAAGGAGACTCATTTTTTGAGGAACGAGTGATGTTTTCAGATAGCAACTGGTTCCAGGTAAGGTTTGGAACTTTTCAATCACGGTAGTGTAAAGAAGATGGCTAATAGAATCACTCATCGCAGCTATTCCTCAAAATGGGTAAACAATCAAATGGAGGAGTATGATTGACTAAGAAAGAGTGGAGGTGATGGTAAGAACACAACCAATTCTCAAAAGCTAACGATTATGTGATCACAATGGTTATTTACCGAAGGATGGGTTCATTTTTTCATGAGCTTAAACTCTGGGGGGAACATATGCTCATTGCTAGGTTTATTTTTTAACGATCTTGAACTTCACGTAAACCTGCTCGTGCCAGTCGTATAATAAGGATGTCTCATCGATAGGTTCATTTTTTAGGGAGCTTGCCCCATTCGAAACTTTGCTCCGTAGCCTTTTGTTATGCAAGCTAGGAATGACCAACCTATGAGTTTAAAGGGTTAAGAGCCTAAAAACTAACAAAATAAATGGTCGCTTTTCACTTGCATGCAAAAAGGTTTGCATGCCCCTAGGTATAAAGAAAAGTAGAGTTTCCAGGTTACCATATGAAGGTTCTCACATTTGTAAGATTGCTCCATCCGCATTTGCAAACAAAACACTTCCTTGGCTCTGTCCATCGAAATAGATAAAGGTGAATGGTGGGACACATCCACTCACATAAATTTGATGAGGGAATCTTATTCCAGTCTAATCCCATTTTCCTAAATGAATGGGTGTGTTAGACTAGTCATATATCCTCCACGGAAACCTACCCTATACTTAAAGTTTTTCTGCCGAGGTAGACCAAGGTGCATTCCCCCTGGGTTTAGTCACATTCACCAAATCACTCACGCTCATTAGGTGGATTGAATAGAGATTGATGAGACATTCCTTGCGTAAGAAGACTAGTTAGGGATGGCACTTGACTAGTAGCTATGTTTGAAATGGGGAATGAAAGCTGGTCTACGAGCTGGACCGCTCCGCCTTCATGCGGAAAACACATCACTCGGAAGAGTGAGCAAACAATAACTCCCATGTTATAAATGTAGTCATGCCCAAGGAGTAGATTGTAATATAATGGCCCTTGGACTAGCATCACGTTCAGATAAACAATTTTCCTTCTCAAAGTTATAGGCAAACTTGGAAGGATCCCTAACGGTCAACTGGTTCCTTTGTTGAAGCCTGTCAGATCTCAAATATCAGGCAGAAGTGATGGTGAACCAAGCGCTTTCCAAATAGGGTAGGAAAGGATACTCACAGAAGCCCCTTCATCTATGATAATACCAACCATGATCATTTTGTAAGCTTGTACTATGATTCAGAATGGTACATTAGATGGTAGACGGTTCTGCCTAGTAGATTCCAATTGAAGGAAATGACTAGATTGCTTGGAGGAGGGACCGAATAAATGACCGGGTAAATCTCTGGAAAACTTCCTTCCTATGGTAAAGGAATGGGTAGATTGCTCCTAGGTTCATTAGATTCTGTGTTAACAAAAATAATTTGAACAACATCGTTCTCATTCTCTTTGGTGACTATATCATCTAAAGGTAGACCTTCTAAAGACAAGACTAGGCCGACTGCCATCTCGACCTATTGACTTTGGTCCTGTGTGGACTTAGAGGGTTTATCTTCAACGGTAGATGCTTTGAACGACCAAAAAGGTGTGTCAGTCAAATTTTCATCTAGTGATGGACTCAACAAGAGTTTCTGGTATCCAGGAGGAAGCCATAGCGGTGAATTAGGATAGATATCCAAGACTCTTTTAACTTCATCTAAGAAGGGACAACTGTGGATGGCATGATCACTTTCACACAGTCTACAAGGAATTTTAGATCTTCCTTTTTGTTTATTGACATTTTTTTCACTAGTTGATGGTGTACTTTCAACATGATCATCAGAGGTTGAGGGCACCTGATTGTGCAAGCGGGGAGACCAGTCCCTTAAGATCCATGGGATGCAAGGAAAATCTCAATGATAGTGGTCTCCTTTGCAAATGACACATGGAGATTTAGGTTTGGATGGTGCAGTGTGTGGAATTTTCACCAGACGATGCATGGTTGTCCCCTTTTGCCATTGGCTTCTTCTTCTTCTTCTTCTTCCCTTTCTTCTTCTTCTCAGTTACTTGGCTTTTAGTTTTACTAGTTTCACCAAGTGAAGAGGAAGAAGGAGAGGGAGAAACAAATGAATTAGAAGGATGGGGGGTAACTCTAGTATCATCTAGTTGTTGATTTGATTACTCAGGAATCACGGTGTTTTGAACGACAGAGGTTGAGAAAATCCATACTGGTAGGCCAATTGTCAATCCTGGAAGTGACAATGTGGCCATATGAGGTGCACCAACATCCCCCAAGAGGAGAAGGGACTAGGATTCCCCCTAAGGGGAAATCCTTGATTGGTGGAATCCATTTTCTCAACCTAAGACCAACAAGGGAATAGTGATGTTATTCCGATTAAAATAAATTTTATGATGCTTTGACACAGCTTGGTTTTTAAATTTTTAAGAGTTGAGAAAAAGCTAAATATGACTCTAACTGCCTTCAATTTTTAATTAGCCTGAAGTGAAAAGTGCTCAGATGGACCTTTTCTTTTAAGGAGTCTGAAAAGGAATGAAAGTGACTACTCTGGAAATATAGACAAAGGGATTACCAAACGAATCGCAAAACTACTGAATAAATTTTAAGGTATGACAGTCAATCTTCCTGAATGATGTGTTCAGTCCATTGCAATCGATAGGGCGACAGACACGATTTGCTAAGTATAAAGGATGTAGCCTATTGTGGTCTCCCAATATATACTCGATGGTATGTGGGAGGACAAGTCCATACTATCACTTGTCGTATCAAAGAAGAGGAATCACCCAACCTACGATGAAAACGGTAGTTACTAGACTTTACAACACCGGAATACGTCTCCAGCCTAGACTTCTAGATGTTGTGCGTTAGGTTCCAAAGCATTTTTATGTTAATTGAAATTTATTTTATAGTTGATATTTCTTAAGAAGTTTGACTTTAAGGTTCACCACGTGATGTAGATATACAATTCCTAAATATGCAATCGAAGATGATAAACAATCATTTACTTTCTTGTTTTCAATGAAAATCCCAGCTACTAAGGAAAGAGAAGTAAAATTCATTCAACATAGAGCAGAGAGCACACACTAAGATGTACTATCCTAAATCAATTTTTGCATGCAGTCTAAATGAAAATTCACATGCATGTATTTGTTTTCCACCTTCTTAATGTGTGAATGAACAAAAGAATGCTAGGTATAGATCTAAACTATTTTTCTTTCAAAGCGACAGTACTAACAATTTTCTTTTCAAAAAACGAAAGGAAGACTAAGATGACGCTTTGCGATTTCGAATTGAAAATTGCTTTCGACACTTCAAATACTATTAATTAAAATCAAATACAATGGCAAAAGTGTAATCAACTATAAAAAAGAGGACTCTTTTCTTTCACTGAAAATGACACTTGCGACAATTTCAAATCAAAAGACGACAGTTCGATTAAACTATTGTTTGCAAAGGAGAACTGTAAATGATGAAAAATACATAGAAACATTCACAATTCCTTAGATAATGGAGGCTGAATAATGAAAAGGAAGGGAGTTTCGATAGTGATATACTGATCATAGATAGCAAAACTACTGAATAAAGCCAAATATAATGAAGAAAAAAACCAAAATCGTGAGGGAGAAATAGTCTCATCTAATCATCGCACCTGTAACACAGGGAAATAGGGATGCATCTCACCTGTAGCGCACGGGAGGTGCAATGCATCCAGATATCAATGAGAGATAGTGTGATGGTCTAGGCACAAGACTAAGATTGGTTTTTGCTCACAGTTTGTAGTTTAGTTCAGGGATTTAGGCTGAGCTAATGATAGGCAGTAAACACAAAGCATAGGGGCTGATCTAATGAGGTTACTTGAGCTACCACCAAGGCACTTAGGATGTTTGCAAGTCATATGTTTAGTTCATAAACTAACCTAGAGATTGACTGAAGCAGCGTTGGTCTACTTTGCAGTTGCATAGAAAAAGTAGTTCGAAGGCAAGCTAGCTTAAATTCAAGCTCTATCTGTAGTTTATAAAGCAAACAAATAGAAACAAGAAAACAAGCTATTCGTTCCCTAGTGGAGTCTCCATTTCGTTATCGAGAAAACTATTGTCCATTCAAAGTTGCTAGCCCCACTAAGACGAGTAGCTATCTTAGAAACAAACAAACTAAAGTAACTTGTGTTTTCCTTTATGAGAGATAGATGAGAGAGAAGTAGAGAGTACCAACCTCAGTCTTTCGCTTAGCACCTTGCTTGTTTCATATCCCCTTTGACAGAGCTTTACCACTTTTTCCTCACTTGTCCCACTTCAGAGAATACCTGTAGAGTCAAAGCAGCATAATACCATCAAAGCATAGAGATCTATAACCATAAACAATATAGGATCAGATGTATATCAACCATACAAATGCATATATCAATACAATATTGAGAAATATACAAGAATATGGAGGAAAACACAAATAGATTTCTTGATAGAAGTAGTAGAAGAGAGGATTACAACCCATTGGTCTGACCTAATGCATCCACCCAGCATGAAAGCCCTCTTCACCTCATGAAAATCTAGATCACCCAACACTATGATGTTTCACAGAGAAACCAACAACACTTCCTTACAAAATACAACATTCCAGCCTCTGGGATTTTAATTAGTGTCATTTCTCTGATAGTTCTTGGTTCCACTTGGAGATTTCATGATCTCTTACTCATCCCTGGGTGAATTCAGAGAGGTAAGTGTCAAGTGGGCAGTTTCTAGAAGATTCTCTGGGTTTCCACCTAGCCAACTGCCTCTGCCATTTGTCTACTCTTACTCATCGTACCCTACAGAAGGGTTTTTCAGTATGCATCACACTTTCTGCATGTATTAGGTGAGATGGATCGCACCCTTAGCACTGAGCAGTTTGTATGCTCTAGTTTTGACTAATTCTGAGTAGTTTTTCACAGAGAACATCCGGGAGATGATGTAATCAATTGACCTTGTTCTTTTAGGGTATGAAACAACACTTTTAGGGGCTTAGAAGCCCTTGGTTTATGGACATATGAGATTGGGATCGTAGTGCCCAAATATGTCTATAACAGGTATGGAGGATATTGAGGAATAAATTGAGGCTATTGTGGATGGCTCCCATAAGTTCCTTTTCCCACCTTGTTTCCAAGATTGGTTTTGGGGTTGAGATGGCCAATGTTGCAAAGGAAAAGGTGGGTTCCAATTACTTTGAGGTAGATGTGCATAAGCTTGAAATTTTGAATTAGGCTCTTTAATCATATCAGGTTGAATAGGTTGTCATGGTCCTCTTGGAGCTACATAACATTGATGCATTGGCAATTGACTTGCTCCATTGTCCTCCTGGTGAACCACCTTTAAGCTTGGTAATGAGGAGAAACGTCTAACGTCTTCTTTTTGCTCATTTTGTATTCTTAACATTTCTACCTGTTTTGTTAGATTGCTAAGAATTTCTATTTTAAAGTCATCAAACAAATTTCCATGTTTAGCTTGACTTACCAATCTTGATATTAATTTACCTACTCTTGTTTTTCCTCTTGATATGTGCTTGCATGTTTCACAAATTTCCTCAAATGATAATTGATATACATCACCTCTACTCATGAGATTAAGGAGATCAATCCACTCATCCCTAATTGTTCTAAGTAAGGGGGCTTTTAGTGTGTCCGATCCTAAATGATGTAGTTTTACCCTCTTAACATTATACATGAACCTCTTTATTAGATCCTCTAGACTCTCATCTTATCCTTGATTCATTGTAAAGATTTCTTCTTTAAGATCATGATCTTTATATTTTTGTATCAATATCTTTTGCATATCATTCCATGATATTATTGAATTAGTCCCTAAACTCATGAACCATTTAAGAGCACTATCTTTTAGTTTTTCTAGAAACAATCTCAGATTTTGAGTTTTTAATAAGTAACCATAAGATTTGCAAACAATTTCAAATTGAAAGAGAAAGGTTTCCTAATCCTCTGACCTTAGACCATGAAATTTTGGAAGAAAAGATGGAGGGATTTTCTTCATGTGCACACTTCCATTAGTATCTTAAATGGAAAATCTGATAGGATCTTCCTCATTGTCATCATCTCCATCCATTTCATCCACATTCTCTGTGATCTTCTTCTTTTAGGTGCAAAAGTGAATGGTGATGCAGCTCTTTCTGCACCACGTGATCAATTGGGGGGTGGGTTGGTGTTGGGGAATTTTTATTTGTATTTTTTATGATTGAATGAAAACTATAATGCAATGCAATTTTCTACTTTTGAAATGAAATATGCATAATGAAGATATTTTGTTTCTGCAAAAAGAGAAAAGACATGAATCAACTAGGGAAGAAAACAATGCATACTTTGACACCTCCCCGACAATGGTGTAGAATACCTAGGGGGGATAATATGGGGTACAAAGGGAGGTACCCAAGGGAATAATGTAATAATGGGATGGGCCATAGTAATAAATAAGGTGGTTAAGCCGTATCATGTAAGGGAGCACAAGTAGTTAACAATAATGTAATAAGTCCATGGTATTGGATAGATGGTATTGAGGGAACCTTGGTAGTGACCCATGGTATTGTATATAGGAGTCATATATAGAGGCTAGAGTCTTAGGCCCCTATGATTCTAGTGTAACCCCTTATTGTTATTAGTACAACCCCCTTATTATATTGTTGTTACCCATCTAGTCCCCATATTGTTATTATTGTGCCCCATAGAAACCCACTACTGTTATTATTGTGCCCTTACATTACTATTTTTATGTCGGCTCTGATTATATTATGACCCCTTAGACTCCTATATATAGAAAGGAGGTCTTGTCATTTGTATCATCTAAGAATTGTTCATTTGTGTAATGTAAAGGAGGTTGCCCCCTCAAAGAGGCTAAATTCTAAGGCATTGATCTATCTTTTCTATATTTTTGTGAGATGGTTTCATAACATTTAGTATGAGAGCTTTGGATTCTAGGGTTTTGCTGCTCCAAATAGGTCATCATGGAACATTCACTATAAAAAAATTTATGCGACGTTTCAGAAGCAAGAAAAAACCCATTTGAGATGAAATCGCGTTACACCTCATGTCCAAACTTGAGAGCTTTTCACCCTATATTTGCAGAGATATGATCTGAGGAAGTTGGTCTTTTTGTAGACTCCTGAATTACATTCCAAATAGGTGACCTTGGGATGATCATCATAACTTTTGTTTTGAGCATCAGATTGCAATTTCATAAGAAGTTACAGAAGGAGGATAGGCTGTAGTTTCTTGTATATATTTTTTAGACCTGAAGGTCAAAATAGTGACACATGACACTTCATACAAGTTTTCTCTTTTGAGAACATATATAATCAGGTCATCTTGGGAGATTATGCATAACTCTGTCTTTGAGAATCTAAATTTGATCATATTGGTGGAATTAGAAAGAGGGCGTAGAGGGCTACCATACTCTGTAATTTCAGAACTTAAAGATTTGAAAGTACATAGTTACAGTCGTTTCAAGATCGAGCTCCTAAAATCAAGAAGAAACGAGATGAGGAAGTTTAATGGCAAGGATTCGATAAATTGGATACTACATGTGGAGAAATATTTTGATCTACATGGTCTACCACTATTACAAAAGGCATGTATTGCATCTTCATATTTAGAACAAGATAAATTTTTATGGTATAAAGGGCTTCGTTCTCGTAAACAACCTTTTACGTCATCAATTTTCACAGAGGAAATTATAGGACAGTATGAGAATACAAAGAGCAACACCTTCTTTAGAGCAACACCACAACAATTGGAAGAAAAAAGAGAAAAAAGGCTTTGTTACAAAGTGGAAAGCAAAACTATGGCAACAAGGAATTCTACCCCTCACAACTATAAAGATGGAAGTTTTGTTTCTCCTAGCCTTCCACAACCTACAAGGGTTACACCCCAACAATTGGAAGAGAAAAGAGAAAAGGGGCTTTGTTACAATTGTGGTAGCAAATGCACTAAAGGTCATGAGTGTGCTGAGAAGAAATTATTTTACATAGATTATGAAGAGGAGGAAGAAAAGGATCAAGAAACATCAAAAGAAGAGGATATACACTAGGAACCAACCCCAAAGAAAGAAGAAATGAATCTGACCATATCTTGTAAAGCGTTGGAAAGAATTACCACTCCTCAAACTCTCATTGTAGAAGGACATATCAAGAAGAAAAAGGTTCAAGAGGTGAAAAATCAGATTGAGAAAGAAGAAATGAATCCAACCATATCTTGTAACGCACTGGCCGGAATTACCACTCTTCAAACTATCAAGATAGAAGGACATATCAAGAAGAAAAATGCTCAAGAAATGAAAGACCACATCCAACATCAAGAAATGAATCCGACCATATCTTGTAAAGCATTGGAAGAAATTACCACTGTTCAAACTCTAAATATACAAGGACATATCAAGAATAAAAAGGTTCAAGCAGTGAAAGATCACATCGAGCATCAACAACAAGTTTTCCAACTTTTAAAGGATAATGCCACTTTGGTGTAGAATCGTATGAAAAAATAGGTAGATCAACATCACAGTGAAAAATGTTTTAATGTAGGTGATTAGGTATTTTTACGACTACATCTCAAGCAAGCTATTTATGAGAAGGAAATGTTGGCAATAGTACATGTGCTTAAGAAATGGCGACCTTACCCAATGGGAAGGCATTTCAAGGTAAAAATGGATTATGATAGTCTTAAATACTTTTTAGAACAAATATTATTTTTAGAAGAACAGAAAAAATGGGTCACAAATATGTTGGGTTATGACTTTGACATTATCTATAGAAAAGGGAAGACAAATTTTGTTGCAGATGCACTCTCAAGAAAGGATGAGGATGTGGAATCATTGTTTTGTGTTATTTCTATTATCCAACCAGATTGGATAAATGAAGTAAGGGTTGAATGGAATAAGGATGAAGAAGTGTGACCACTCATTCAAAATTTGCAAAAGATCCCAATTCAAACAATATTGCCAGAACTTGAAGAGGAAGGAAAAATCATATTGGAACTTGGAGCAATCACAGAAACAAGAACCCGACAGCGACGAAATCGATCAATTTCAGAGTATCTCATCAAGTGGAAGAACTTACCTACTAAAGGTTCCGCATGGGAGGACATGAATTTTATACAGAAGCATCAAGAACTACTCAAGCATTGAGGACAACACTTTTTGAAAGAGAGGGGCATGTTAGGCCCTTATACTACTAGTGTAACCCCTTATTGTTGTTAGGATATTCTGACACATAGGAAATAGTTAAGTTCAACTTGGTCTAGTATAGAGTTAGGTAAAGTGCGTTTCTTTACCGTTGTACATTTTGTAACTTACAATCCGACGGTCACGATATGTAGTGATCCGACGGGTCATTCTCTCCTCGGTATTACCGACACTTGATCCGTGGCTTGACACCCGATTGGTCCATGAATTCTATTTAAAGCGCATGGAGGGTCATTTGTAGGTTAACCGTGCATGAGAGAAGCTTATGTAAATTTTCATTCTTTTATTAATAAATTGCCTGTAGTAGCCACGTTGGCGCAGGCCGTGGACTGTTTCCCTCTCTGACGGTTTTAACCACGTCAAAATACTGGTGTATTGAGCTGTGATCTGTTTGTGAGCGGTGTCCTTCTGGCGTTCTGTCTGAGAACTTACTCTGTAAATTCCTACATGTATCAGAGCTATTTGAGGGCCGCGTCCATTGGTGATCCAAATCTGAAGCCGGTAGAACTGCATGCGGCTGTCGTTTCCTAGATCTACTGTTTCTGACTGCTTTCGGGCCGAGAAGACTGCTCTGTTGTGTTCAGAGCATCTGTTCCAGTGAGGAACCCCTTTCGTTTCACGCGAAAAGGTTTCCGGTAGCCCTATCTGCGT